>JAFBJS010002422.1:60942-106283 GCA_016785265.1 Paraplagusia blochii
ACACAGACAGGAAGGTTTGGAGAAAAAGCTAGAGAAGACAGATTGAGATGGTTTGGACATGATCAGAGGAGGGACGGTGGATACATTGGTAGAGGAATGATCCTAAAGATGGGGCTACCAGGTAGGAGAGGGAGGACATGGAGGTGGTTGGAGTTAGAGTGGAGGATACAGAGGACAGGGTGAGATGGAAATTGTTGACTTGCTGTGGAAACCCCTGAAAAAACGGGATTTTTTTTCAAAACCCCAAATATTTAAAAATATATACAGTCCACGTACAGTAAACTCACAGGCAGGTGTTTAAATGCAAAATGATTAAAACACAAAAATTGACCAATGGCATAAATATAAACCTTTATTTTCACTGTATTAAAATACTAGACCTTCTGTAGAGCATAAATAAAAGTGTCTGTGAAACACAAACTTGCTAATGTTTGTCTTTCTGTTAGAAAGAAATATAAGGAAAAACAAAATTCCCTGTGAGTAATGTGATGAAGAATGTGACTATTCTGACAATAGTGAACAAACTTTGAAGGTATAGTGCTTGTACATTGACGAGCACCAGGGAGTGTTGAGAGGAAACTCATCTCCTTTGAGGCAAAGTGAAAGGAAATCAAGAGTGTTCTCCAAACATTTGGAGAAAGCGTTTTGTTATCTGTCAACACAGACATATTACCCATGTTGTTTGAAGAAGCAGCGTTTTTCTCTGTTCTGCTTTAATTGGGACAAAACTTCCTTCCATGTTTCCCTCACCTACAATTAGTCACTCGTCCTGCCTTTGTTACCTGTTTCACAAGGAAAACTACACACTTGTCAGAACAAATTACATCGTGCGCTGTCTGTGGTGTGAAGTGTCATCTCAAACGTGTTTTAACACTAAAGTGTCCAGCTCTATTTATGTAACTGAACAGGTACTAAACTAAACTGAATCATTTTCTTCATTGACTCAAAGATTAAAAGAATCACAAACAATACAAACTAATTTACTACAACTAATCTAATCAAATCTTCTAATTTACTATTATCCACTATTCAGGTTCCACATTCCTCTTGTTTTATCTTGTTTTGGTGCAGTAATGCTACTGGAGGCTTATCTCTCTAAAGGAATTTCTGAGGAAAGTACTCTTTATCAATCAATCAAGTATTATTTATAAAGTCCACATTTACAAATTCGATTTGTCACATAGATCTTTACAGGATTGGTAACATCTTCTGTCCGTAGGCCCTCAGCCAGGGTAAGGAAAATCTACCGGGGGAAAAAAACCTTTTTGACAGGGAAAAGAAATCCAGTAGACACTGTCTGTCCCTGTATGGACAGACAGTGCAATGGATGTTACCAGAGCACAAAAATACAATAAAATAAAACGAGTACAAAGGTACAGGGCAGTGAACAGCTTGACATACAGTATATACATATATATAACAAACACAGTTGACGTTCTTCCAGAAGAAAATCAAAGTTACAAAATGGCCGTTATAATGTCAGTAGTGTTATAAGTTTTGATCCTGGTCATTCTAGGCCTGGTCTTTATCTAAGGCTTAGTTAAAGATGCTGAGATTCTCTCTGGGGGTGACAAGGATGGACAGGATCAGGAACGAGGTAATCAGGGGGACAACACGGGCAGGAAGGGTTGGAGAAAAAGCTAAGAAGCTAGATTGAGATGGTTTGGACATGTTCAGAGGAGGGACATTGATTATATTGGGAGAAGAATGATCCTAGAGATGGAGCTACCAGGTAAGAGACGAAGAGAAAGGCCAAAGAGGAGATTTATGGATGCAGAGAGGGAGGACATGGAGGTGGTTGGAGTTGGAGTTGAGGATACAGAGGACAGGGGTAGACGGAAATTGTTGACTTGCTGTGGCAACCCCTAGAAAAACTGGATAAGCCGAAATGAGGAGAAGAAGCATGAATCATCAGAGCATGTCAAGAGTGTCAACAGTGAGAGTAAATAGATATGTCTGAGGTGAGTAAAGACACACTGATAATTAAAGATAATATATATTTTTTTCTAGTCTGCTGTGTATTTTGAATTTTAAGGAAAAAATCACTGCATTGCCTCAAGAACTGAAGACCAGGCAAACTTCAGGTGAAAGTCAGTTGTACAGTTAAGGATGGGTGCAGCTGAGCGTGTCGTTACATGCTAGGAAGGGTTGAGTTGTGCTCTACAGACGGGAGAACACTCACAGTGTCTGCTTCAGTACTATAGATCTTCTGCTTTCAACTGTACTCTGGATAATCCCAATAAAACAAATAGAAAGGGGATATGAAGATTTTGATGTTCGGTGTACAGAGAACCACCAAGGTTGCAGGGACTAAATGAAAACTCTAATCTAAAATTAAGTTTTTTTTCTCTCCCAAGACCTTTACTGCACTTCACTTCTTCACAAAATTTGTCAATCTCTAAACTTATTTGAAATTATTTAATTATATTCTTTGTATATATAATTGTATATAAATAAATAATTTTACACTTTGTACAAGATTTGCGTTTACACATCATTATTGTGAAAACAGGTCTTGTTTAGTTGGACACTATGCTGATTTATTGCGATAAATTAAATCTCACACACATCTTTGTTTTTATAGCCATCCGCTGCCACTTGATAAGAGAGTATTAATTTGTTTGTCTGTCACTCTTGAAGTTGAGCAAAGACAAATATTTAACACTGAACAAACAGTCTTCGTACCATTCAATTGCAATACAACATTTTGTCAATGTACACCTGCCATCTGTCATGACATACTGTTGTGCTGGGGTAAATACTCATGTGCAGGGCATAAATTAGTTTGACTGTGACGTTAAGTCAAGCTTCACAACTTTTTGGAGCTGTGGCTTATTATGTAGAGTTTTTTTGTCACACACTTGACTAACAAATGGCATTCCAACAGACTTGGGCTGAAAGCCCTTGCCAAGAGTCTGGAGACTTGCAGTCTGCTGTGAGCATCTGTCTTTGACTTTGCAGCAATAGAGCAATAGAGTTGTCCCAGTGAGATAAGAAGAACCCAGTCTAAGAAGAGAAGAGGAGCAGACGCAATACTTAACTGTAACATATTTTTAGGAAGGTTTATGTGACGATATGTGTGGGCACTGATACATAATGTGCTTAATAGGGCGACTAAACGCCAAGTTTTGATTGCGGTTCTGTAATATTAGTTGTTTTTTGTTTTTTAAAAAAAAATTCTATTTTTGAAAATATACTTCACCTTAATCATATCAAATTTAAAAACTGTGTTTGTTTGTACCAATCCAAATGTCAAGGAAGTAAAGGATTTTTGGCTTTTTATTGGATTTTTGCCTTGTCCTTGATAAACTTAGCCCACAGACTTGGTCAGGTGTATGAAGGGTTTTTTTTAGGGTTTATGCCACACACATCCATCAACTAGTTAGATGGTGAGAACCCAGGTTATTACAGACCGTAAGTTAAGCTTATACTGTAATATATGCATATATATTATACTGTAATATATGCATCTTATACTGTAATATAACACCTCTGCTGAAGTGGGCTGATGGTAATGGTGCTGCATGCGATTTTCCATTTATCGTCAGTGGAAAACCAAATGTCTAAACTGCCATAGGACTGTGTTTTCAAAAGGATTATGGGCAAATATGATAATATACAATGTCAAACTTATATAATGAGCCTGGCTCAACAGCAGCGCCACACTATTTTTGAAAGGAAAAAGAACTTAATAGGAGCAGTCAGTTTGCACTACAGGGTCATTTCACAATGCCGCCTCTCACTGTAAACTGGATAGCTCAGCTGGTGGCGCACTGGACTTTTAATCTCCGAAGCAATTTCCAGGTGTTGCTTTAGTAAGAGTGACCTGGGTAAGAATACCAGAGAAACCACATAATAGACGCCAAAGCAGATAAGCAGCCATTTTTAACTAAACCAATGTAAAGAAAAGTTCAACTTTATAAAGCATGTGGAAATACCAAAAAAGGGCTGGATTTTCACCACTGCATTACACATTCCTGTACATACTGAAAGCCCTCATAAAGAAAGTGCAGGGATTCAGACCCAGGATCTCCTGTTTTCTAGACAAGTGCTTAAGCCAAAAAGCGTTTTTTTCCAAGAGTTGTCACTCTTGAAGTTGGGCACACAGGTTACTAGTCATACTAAGAGATCTTCATTAAGCAAAAGACCTTCATGCCCCCCCCCAAAAAAAAAAAAACAACATCAACAGAATCCTTACAATTGTGATTTGTGATTGTGACCACAATTTGTATTCTTCAATAACAGGTAGAACAGCTTTAGGGGTCACTAATCACTGCAGCAGTACATACAGTACAACCAAAAACCATCACACTATTGCAGTATCTGAGCCAACCATACTTGACAACATAGCACACTTCACAAACCCACCCTGACATCAAAAGGGGTGTGGAAGCCTACAAACAGGCACAAGATGGCTGGCTTTCAGGAGCAACAATATCAACTACAGGGAAATAGGGGAAAAATCTGCAAACTGTAAAAATAAATGAGAGATTTCAGAAAGATAGAAGCAGAAACATGCAATATCCTTCCATCGACACAACTGCAAACAAAAGTTATCCTATAGGTTAGGGCCTACCCCCTCTCTGTGTAACATAAGCCACCTTCAGTGATCGCACAGAACAATCTACACAAGGACAGGAGGGGTTTGGTATTTGCTGTTAGCTATCTGATATAATAGCATATCTGCAATGATTATCAGAACTAGAGGCAAAAAAGTGAACTAGTCCTGTTAGCTTGGGAATCGCAAGACGAAATGAGAGACTAGAACTGCACAGCAATTTAAATGTGGTGTCCATCTGAAAACACTGGCAGCCTTGGTCTTGGCTGTCACTTTTCTTTGGTCTCCACCTACCAAGGGAGCCACATTAAAAGCTTTGTGTGGCTAACAAACCACTAGGAGAACACTGTACAGTGTCTGCTGAGCAGCGGATAAGTTGCTGCTCCAAAGAGCTTTTGTTGACGCTGGATCTAAGCTCGTGAGGAATTTTTGAGATGAACAGAGCATCTCATTCAGATGACAGAAAATCAGTGCAGAGAAACCACCACACTATTAATCAGCAGTGTCTTTGGGAGTGTAGTGACACAGTCGGAAACTGAGGGATGTCATTGTGCAAAACTATGACCGAGGACAGAGTTTAATTCCCACAGGAAGCAGCGATGACAAATGATACAGAAAAAGGCATCTTGACAACAGTAGCGTGGGCAATTTGTCACACTCACCTGCAGAGCAGCACAAATTGCCCCTCAAAAGGCTTAAATTATTACCCCGATATGTTTAATCAGAAACTTCCTGGATGGATAGTGTAAAATAAAACTCCCTACAAAGTGCATTACACTATCGTATGCTCTCCACACAGTCACTGTTTACTTAAGCACAAGTGTGGTCAAAACAAAAGTCTGTCTGTCGTGGTTGCAGATTCAAGCTTGTCACATTAACCTTGGCAGTAAAAAAAAAGTGTTTATTACCACAACGTGGCCACGATGATGATTTTATTGAGATATCAACTGTGTTTATACCCATTTGTAGAGAGGGACCAAATTTTTGAACACCGTGACTTTAGAAAATTAAATTAATTTAATTACTTTTTATTACAAATTCTAAGATTACTTGTTAATTATAAGTATAATTATTAGTATGTATATGTTTTTGGTCAACTTGCATTCCTTGACAAAAACAAAACAAACTACAGTTCTTCCAAGTCAAGGCAGCTGTGAAAAGGAAGTGTTGAACATACAGGACTCTGTGTCTTCAAGTCTCGCCTCGAGTGTTTACTTTAACATACTACTGGGAAAAATGCATCTGTGACAGCCTTCCCCAGAGTTTTATTACTGTTGGGTGAGGTACTCTGCATCTGTATTTGCAGCCAGGCTAGCCCAGGTATTTGCCAAACAAATTACCAATGTAGGCATGTGTGTGTGATCTGATGGATGTTCGCACTCGTTTGTTGAGCGGCTGAAAGGAAAGTAAACAAATTGTGACACTGCAAACCACCAACACACCTGAAACATTTTTTTACTACAAAGCCAAAAACAGGCCCTGGAGAACACTGGCAACACAAGTGAAGAACACAACATCTTTTTGTTACAATTGCAAGTTTCCTAGAAACACATAGATGTTTCCAATGCACATTGCATCTTTTGATTTACAACTCATCTTCCACTTGGCTGGAGTTTGCTGTTCTTTTCAATGAGGAATGCTATGCATGACTACTTTAATGTGCACAGACTGAACACTGCAGCTCGAAAATCTGAAGGTTTCCTTTGATTTGTTTATTTTCACAAAATATGTCCTTGTGAAGGAAATGACAAACATTATCTGCTGAGGAATCTCATTTAGAAAATCAAAAGCTATCTCGCACCTGCAGATGCATCCTTGAACTGGAACGGAAGGTTAGGAAATTCCAGTGGTTAAAATAAAAACAGTTTTAACTGTGATGTTAGTTAAGAAAACAAAGGAGGGAAGTTAGCATTCACCTCCAAGGCGAAGGTAACTTGTTTTCAGATATTAAGGTTTTTGAAGTGCCAATTACATATATGAGAAAACATCGCAACAAGTCTGTGATTTAGTGCAGCTATTCCAGTGCTGGGAAGTTGGCAGTGTATTGAAGGCGCCACGTTATAGACATCTCTACACTCACTCTGCTCCAAAAACCAAACACGCCCGTCACAAACATAATACAAAACCAGACTCTCTTAAAAACTATGCTATAAAATGCCAGTTTACTATAAAATAACATAACCCCCCGTGCCGTCAGCAGGAAAGAGAAATTACGACTATTTTCAACGTTGTCAGAAATGAAGGAAAACGGTGAACTTACCATTTTTGGCACTTTCCACGAAACGACAAACTCCTTCCCTTTGTTAACGCACCATGTAAATGGAAGGAGAATTTCATGTAGCCTATTAACGCGATTTTAAAGAATGTAACAACTCAGTAAACTACTTTAAGCCCCAGTGTCCTCCTCTAAACTTCTGTCCCGTCGGTGCAAGTTGACTCCATCCATGAGAGTCTTCACTTCCACCTCCTAAAATTTGATTGGCTGACGGCTAGGTAAAGAGAAATGTGATTGGCTCACTAAAGCGTCAATCAAATCTCCGCAGTCTTCTCCGATGGGATCCAACCGAGGAGTTCCGAAACTCTCACGTGACGTATGAGGTGGCCTTGGAGAAAACAGCTGAGTGGTATTTTAGGGAGAATTCGACGTTTTCGTGAAAAGAAATTGACGGAAACTAAACTCATTTTTAATTCCACGTACATATGTAAGACTTAAGTTCGCTTGGAATAGGAAATTGTTTTTTTTACGAAGTAAAAAGATATATTTCAATTGTATTCGGGGATATTAGCTTCAGTATAAGAAGTGTAAGAACGCCAACTATTCTCAATTTGTCAAGTGAAGGGAGCAGTCAAAGATGGAACCCACAACATGAAGTTGACCACAATAAACAACCAAAGATAGGAAGAAGCAATTCCCCCTATTAAAATAGCTTACATTCGGCCAGGAAGCAATTATAGCTCATATCTTAACACAGGTTTTATCATTTGTGAAGTTATACATCAAAAGCATAATTTCAGCACACAAATAAACAACTTTAGAGTATTTCCGATACAACGCCAACATTTTTATAACTTCTTGTTAAAAACTTGATCATTTGGAGACATAAACCTTGGAGTGGGATATAAATATGCCAAACTCGAGGATGTGGAGTTGCGCCAACGTCTTGGCAACTTATGGGATCTTCTGCTGCCATCTATAGGCCAATGAAGACCCTACACGGTTTAATCAAACGACACGACTCTTCTTTTCAGTATTCAGTCCAGTTTAATTCATTCCCGAACAACCAGAAAATCAAATTGTTACAAAGCTGAAATGAAAAATATAACAACACTGTTTGATATAAATTATCTGAGAAGATGGGTCAAGTTAATTTACTTTGTGCTGTAATTACAATTAAATATATTGTTTTTTAGTTGTTTGTTTTCAACACTGCAGATGCAAAATAAAATAAAAGCACAGAGCAAACAGATGGAGCACATTGTAGAAGTTAAATCAGAGGTATTACAGAGGGAATAAATGTGGAAAAAATTATGTTGTCAGGTGTCAACAGACAAACAGACTTCACTCATAATAAAGCACTCAACATCATAGCGTACTACCACAAACTCCTTATATTGTATAGATTGGACTGAGTGATATATAACAGGTTTTAAGATTTATCAATATGTTTGTTGACACAATATATTTAGATTGATAACTTGACCGATTATTTTTTTCCGTCTGTGTGAGTACCTCATCTCCTACGATAAGTTGAAATAAGAGCTTTTCTGACTGTTTCACCTTAATCCTTCACCTTAAGTAGTTGGTCTCATACAGTATGAAGTCACAGTACCATTTCTTTTCCATAGTGGTTGTACAAAGCCACTGCATACTCATTTAAAAAAAGATTACTGTTTTTGATTTTATCAGAGTTTACACATATATATATAAATGTTGTATTTGGATTTCCATTGATGTGTGTGTTGGATAAAAAAAATGCTCTGGCTTGGAATTTCTGATTTCTTTTGTGGCCATTTCAAAGGTCATTTATTGTATATGTTTTACTTTAAACAAATCTGGATATTATTTGTGCACTATATCACTTTGTCCTAAATGTTATAAAGGTAAATAATCCAGACAATTAAAAAAAAAATCCATAACAGCAACATTTGGTATTGGAGATGCTTCTGCTGAAACTTTCTCCATTTTTTCAGACAAAGCTTTTGTTCTGAGCTTTTCCTTAACAACATAACTCAAACCACATCCAGTTTATCAACCAAGCCAAAAAAAACTGTAAAAATAAACTTAAGAAAACCCCATCAAGCCCTACATTTCTCCTTTTATATTTCACTACATGCTTCAAATTAGTCATCTTTCAACCTAAATCAACCTTTGTTGCATGTGCTGCCAGTTAGTACTGATAACGCAATTACACCAATAGAACATCTGGGTATCAAAGGCCACATTCTTGTTGTGACTTCACTACAGAGTTCTTGGATGCCTCCTGAGAAAGAAAATGAGAGAAAATCTGTTTTGTGCCTTTCTGTTCCCAAAACCTGAGTAAAACAAATGTTCAAACTGGTTTCCCTCAGGGAACGCACTCACTCTGAAACATCCGCATCGACATTTTCAACAATTTCAGGAACATAGAAAAATAAATCTAAATATCTCTACTTTGTGAGTGAGATATTGCAACATCTACCATATCTTTTCAGTACAAGTAAAGCCTGAATTTCAGTTAAAAGACGTCAGGGGAAAAACCACAAAGTAGTTGTTTTTAGAAGGATACAGTTTAAATATAAAACACTGCCAAACGTAAAATAAAAAAAAATTCCCAGTTTGAGAATTGAATATCAATTAAAGCATGCATCCAAGTAACACTTTTAAGAAAGATTGGTAATTCTATTAGTAATTTTGTACAAGAAAACAATGCTGACGCTGACACTAAGGTCAATAATGTTCCTTATATCCCAAAGACTGAAATGAATTGCATCAGCCAAAAAATAAATGTAAAACCATTTTTGACAAGAAAGGCATTTTCATTATCACAAAATAAAATGCTCAGTTATTACTAGCTAGTAAAAGTCATCAGTAAAAATTATCAGTACAATAGCATTAAGCGTTGACCTCATCAGTGGCCCTCAATTTAAGTGAGCTTTGGTAGAAACCTTCGCCTGGTCTTTTATAGTTCCATTTACTGGAGCCGGTTTGTCGCCAAAGTTCCAGTCCACAGGGTTGAGCAGCTGCATGGTCTTCTTGTGCGTCCAGATGGGATTGATGATGACCGTTAGAAGAGCAAGACCAGAGAAGAAAAGCAGTCGTTGAATCAGCGCCACATGACGATTTATCTCAGGCCAGTGGCTCCATGTCACAAACCAAAGATAGTAGGTGAGGACCATACGGCAGTGGAACATGTGGATCATCACCCACTGGTTGGTTCTCCAGATCAGAGTACGAGCCCAACCAGCCTGAAAGAGAATCAAGTTAAAAGGTGTTGTAGAGACTTTGACATTAAATATGAACTTCCTCTTTGAATGAAAACTTGGGTCAGGGCTCAAGAGGAACAGAAACTATAACACCACACAGCAGTAGCAGTAGCCCAAAGTTTCTGGTTCGAACTTTAGATGTACAGTTGTCTGATATTAACTTTTGCTGATCTGATACCGTACAACATGGGCAGGAAAAAAGGAATGCTATGCTTTAATGATCCCAATGCTCCCAGGGAAATAATTGTTTTAACATCAACAGTTGTTTTATGTTATTTATGTATTAATGTTGAATCTTTTACAAAAAAGGTGATGTAGCATTTTTAAACAAGTAATTGTTTTCATTGTTAATGACCTCAGTAATAATCAAACTACTTAATGTGACAGTATTTCAACAGTATTTCAACAAATTAATATTCAAGAAAGGGACATGCCGTACTTTCCCCAATTGACCATAAACTGCGCTGAAGAGTTAAAAAACTACAATCACCTAACTTTTTTAAATTTAATAACACATGAAAATAATCCATATAAAACATTTGACACAAATATAAAATTCTTAATATAACTGTAAGACAAAACAGCCTTTTAGAATTCAAAGAAAGAATTTTAAGTTTTTCAGTACATAATAAATTACCACTATTGATTCCCAAAAAAATCATTAGAAATTATTTTCATCAGTGGCTTTTAATTCCAGTAAGCTTTAGCAGAAACCATGTTTTAACCCCCGTTAATAGGCTGACAAGCGCCAAGCTTTTGGTTCCTCTCCCAATTGAGTCAAGGACTCTCAGTACTCTGTTTCGGAGGTAGACATCTGAAGCGATACACTTTATGAAAGATCCAAAAAATGTATTGTTACTATTAATTCATATTAAGTAACAGCCTCTTTTTTTCCCTTCACATTAATATTTCACAACATTCTAAGTATGGAGTCACTGTTGAGTCAGTTGATATTATCGGACATCCCTGTTGTTAGTTGAAACTTACAGTATTAATACCGATGGTGCTATTCTAAAAAACTAAATATGCAAAGAAAGTGTTTACAAAGTACTGGACACAGTACAAAAGCCTACCTTCAGTAACATCCAGGATATACATGTGAACGGAGTGCTCATCTCCAGCAGCAGTACAACCATCGGCAGGAAGTGGCCAAGGGAATCCCACACCACGGCCCCTGCGTATCCTGCCAGGGCAAAGAAATGGTGTGTGGCCAGTGGCAGGTCAAATGACCTGAAGACCACACTTGACACATGGAGCGCTACATTTTCGAAAATGAAGAAACCAGTGGCCGTGAGGACGTTAAACCATGTCCAGTCCTCCTGACCTCTGACTCTGTCCCTGTTCACTACAGAGTCCTCAGTTAGGACGCGGAGACCAGCTACAGTACTTTGTAAGCCAAACACTGCCCGAGTGGCTGCGAGATTCCAGAAAACTCTCTCTTTAGGCAGCAGTGAGTTGTAGGTGCGAGAGAGAGTCACAGACAGCAGGTGACAGAGGAGGAATACTGAGGTATAGAAGCCGAATCCCAGACCAATGAGCTGGAAGCGGTAGTCCCACTGGAAGCACTGAGCACTGGGCTGAGGAGGAAGATTGGGATGTTGGTCAGGGTCCATGGTTGTAGAAGGAGGACGCCGGACTTCAGATGGGCTCGGGCTCAGGTGGAAGTGGAACTGTTAGCACCATACATGTTGTGGAGTTGTCATGCAGCTTTACCGGAAAGTGCTGCAAAATGTGGTGCAAAAACACAGCACATTTAATAAGTAAAACGTCTGTTTGGTATGATATGTTACAAAACGTGTCTAAAATAGACATTTAAGACAATAAAGGACAATGTCGGTGCTAACTTAATTGGAGTAGCTAATCCAATGTGGGCGTGTGTCCAAAGTTAAACTCGTTCCTAGAACCAGAGGTTTTAGCTTTGAAAAACGTTGGGAAACTATTTGCTTTAGTCAAACTGGTAAACTTCGTTATTTAAACATAAAATCGCCCTAAAGACATGTTGGAAACATGTCTGTAGGGCGCTACTCAGAGCTGATGAGTCAGAAGCAAAATATCAACGTAAACATACGAGCAATGTCGTAAATATAGCTGAAAGATAGTCACGACGAACGTTAGCTCGAAGTACACAAATGACACCGAAAATTGTAAAGCTATTTCAAAAGTTTTCGGTACCTACCAGACGACGTGTTCCGCACTATATCGTCCATAGAGAAAGTTACATCCAGAACCCCCTCACATCATGCGACTCTAATTTGGTCACATGATCTCTAACAGGAAGTAACACCCCTTTTTGTTATCTTTGACTCACATTGGTCAACGCCAGGATATGTGAGAATTCTATTGGTTGTTGCTGGAATTACAGCAACAATCTTTTCTCTGCTAGTTAAACGAGTTGCAGCATTTTTAAGTGGACTTTCTTAAATTGAACACATTGTACGTTCAGATTTAAGGGTTTGGCAGTTGCGGAAAAAGAATGAAAGTACCTTTAAGGCACTTTATACTTTATTCTGTTATACACATATGGTTTTATTATGTCTATTATTATGTATATTACATTACGTCATTCTGAGGGCTTATAAATATCGAAATTTACTAACCTGGAATTGGCAGTCACATTTTATTTTATTTGGATGGCAGGGAACTTCCCAATGGTATTCAAGTATTACTGTCGAATCTTTTTTCAAAAAGGTGATATCTGTAATTTCCCGAGGGATACTCCTGAGGGATTAATAAAGTTCTATCTATCTATCTATCTATCTATCTATCTATCTATCTATCTATCTATCTATCTATCTATCTATCTATCTATCTATCTATCTATCTATCTATTGTAGCATTAAAAAAACATTTGTTTTTATTTTTAATGACCTCAGTATTGACCTCACTAATCAAACTACTTAATGTGACAGTAGTTTAACAGATCAACTCAGAGAAGTTAATATACAAGAAAGGCATATGCTGTACTGTCCCCAAATAACCACATACTGTACTGAAGAGTACTACAATCACATATCTAACTTTTAATTTAGTAACACATGAAAATAACCAAATAACACATTTCTGACAAAAATATAAAATGATTAATATTACTTTCTGAAAGACAAATAGCCTTTTAGAATTCAAAGAAATAATTTTAAGATATTTAAGTAGATAAATAATTACCACTATTGATTCCAAGAAAAACTATTGGTATTTTTAACGCTGAATCAAGACAGTATAAGTTCATCAGTGGCCTGTAATTCCTGTAAGCTCTAGCAGAAACCATTTCCTGGTCCTTTGCAGGTCCATTTACTGGAGCCAGTTTTTTGCCAAAGTTGAGCAGGGGTTAAGCAGCTACATGGTCTTTTTGTGCGTCCAGATGAGATTGATGATGATGGTTAAAAGAGCAAGACCAGTGCAGAAAAACAGTTGTTGGGTTGGCGCCAGGCGATTTAATATCTTAATTTCATTACCCATTTACCACAGAGGGAGAAGAAAGAGGCCAGTGATCAGGCGTCATCTTAATAAGCAGGGGCAGCAGTCCCTATAACTGCCACCCAAATCACACTGCACCACTCCTGTGGGCCTTCCTGTCTGCTACCCGTATCAAACATTTGGAAGTGCCAGTTGCCAAGAAGAAGTCCATCAGCTTTGATATCATGACCTGGATGAATGAGACGCTCTACACGCGACTGTAGAAAAGTAGTATCGTTATCAACAAATATCCTGTAGTTTTGGTTTATGCCCAGCAGATAGCGCAAGTCCCAAATATGGAGAAACAACAGAAACTGTAGTTTCGCCATATAAAAAGAGAACAGAACCTGGAAAGTCAGTCGTAGCAAGAGAGAGTACATGTGTATGAATGAAAGAGAGAACAGTAGAATTGTGAGGTTACAAGGAGCAGAGGTGGAGAAGGTGCAGGAGTTTAGATACTGGGACAGTGGATACAGTGGTAGAAGAAAGATCCTCAAGGTGGAGCTACCAGGTATGAGATGAAGAGGAGGTTGATGCATGCAGTAAGGAAGGACATAGTTGGAGTTAGGGTTGAGGATACAGATAACAGGGTGAGATAAAAAATGTTGACGCAACAGTGGCTAACAACTCTGCTTAACCTGCGGCTTATGTCTGACAAAATACATTTTTTATAACAAAACACGCTTTATTCAGTAGGTTAGGTGTAAGATATTTGTTTTCAAGCTAGTTTTTGCTCTGTTAGATGAGTTAGTCCTGGTCTACTTTGTTTTAATTCTGAAGTCTTGGATATGTCAAAGAAGGAGGTAGTTGTGGGGTTTCAGATAAGACTTTGGTTCAACTCTTTTCTCAAACCATTGCACTTGAAAAACCTTCTTGGACAAAGTGAAGAACTGTTGAAGACATCGACTAAAAGGAAGTTGAAAGTTTTTCTAGGTATTCAGGTATTCTACCCAGGGCTTTAATCCGCTCCTTATTTTGTCCACTAGGGGGCACCAGCCAACAATTTGTTTATTTCTTTTGCCACTGGTAATGATCAGGTGGACCGCCTATCAGAGACCCTAGCACCGCGAGTTAAATAATTAACTCCAAGTTAATTATTTGTATTAATTATTTTTTACAATATGATGAAAAAGATGAGATAGAAGAAAAAAAATAAAGAAAAAAAGTGAGGTTTTATTTTTTTTATTCATCCTCTTATCTGTTGCTGGGTCTCAGGGGCCGCAGTCTCCATGACTGTCACCCAAATCACACTGCTCCATACTGTGAGCCTCCTATGGCACCACTAGCGCATGATTTTTTTTTTTTTTTAAATGAATAATAATTTGTGTGTTTACAATTTCTAGGCATATTTCTGACCAACTAAACCAGAAAACTATGGAGACATCTTCTACAACTCAAAGACTGATGTTAAATAGATGATCTATTGCATCTGTCATGTCATAACAACTGAATGTCAAAGTAATGACACAGACAAGTATTTTCAATTTTTTTTCTCCAAAAAATTTAATTGCATTATTATTTACACTGGGTGATCTCAGCAACGATCAAACTACTCAAAAGAGGCATTTTCTTCCAGTAGCTCTGCTAGGAAAGATCGGCAGGAAATGCATATACTTTTCCCAAATCAACAAACACTGCAAATAATAATAATTTAGGAAACCGGGTCGTACTTAACACTTTCACTTAAATTACACACTCAAGGGAGAAAAAAGCATTAGTTGTTGAGTTAAATAAAGGTATATCAGTGGAAGAGAATGTTTTCTTCTTAACAAAAAGAAAATCTACATCCTGAATCAATAAATTGCATGCCATCATACCTGTGTATAAAATAACTTAGCAACAAAAGAAATGACTAACTAAACATGAACAAGAGCAGAAAATAGTCATGTTTTTAACTAAGCATATATTATATATTTATATATATTTATATATCTATATATATTTATATATCTTTACAAATAATGAATATTTGGAATTATATTCATCCTCACTATAGATATGGTATACAAGAGATGAAAATAGTTTTAGCTAAACAACTACTTTTTTTTCTTTTTTATCTAGTTATTATAGAGTTTGTACACATTCCAAGTTCAAGGAAGTGTTGTGTCAGGCTATATCTCAAGTCAGTGTGACGCTCCAACCATGTCATGGTTATAAAAATGTCTCTGAAGTAAACTTCACGATGGGATCGGTGTGAAACAGACGAACGGTCAGGAGCTTATGTGAGGCCACAGAACGTCGAGATCATGACAGAAACGGTGCAAGAAAAATGAACCAATGAAAGAGCAGAAGGAGGCGGGAAACGCTCCACTGACACTGCACCAGCGGAAGAGGAGATGATAAGATTTTCAGCTGTGAATAAATCCTCAGAAATGGCACTTGAAGTTACTAGATGTCCTGATGATATGGAACCTGGTTCTGACCAGATATTTGAACCAAACCTACTGAAACACAATTGCATTCAACCCATCACCAAAGTGAACAGTGGTCAGATTTGAGTGCCCGGGCAGCAGTGAGTGGGCACAGTGTCATGCTCAGTACACCTCAGTGGTAACCTACTAGCAGCTCCTGAACCTGGAACCCTCTGGACACAAGTCTGGTTCCTCAGGCCACTAGTGGCAAACAGGTCAAGACTTTGAACATGACTTTGCCAAGAGTGGAATATCTGTGGGAACCAAAGAGGGGACATTTCTTTTGACCTAACCCTAACAGCAAAAGTATGTTGTTAATAATAAGAATACTGGAAACTCTTTAAAGGGAAAAGAATGAGGTTGACAACTGTAATATTTTACTTTATTTCTATTTTTCCTAACCCTCTTTTGAGCCATAGTTCATTAATTACATAACCCAATAAACGAATAAAGAAATGAATAAATAAATGAATGAATAAATATAATAATAAATAAGAAAAAATGAAAGAAAGGGAAAGAAAGACAACTCTCAAGGCATTCTCATATGTCCCACAATCGACAAGTAATGTAATTTCCCGACTGTGAAAAAAAGTGATGAAATGAAATGAAAAAAAATGAAGGTTTTCTTTAATAAGAATAATCTTCCAGTGTCAGTATCGACACACTATTTCCTCAGTGTGAAAACCTCTGTAGTAGAACACAACACGGCTGAGGTTGCAGGAATTGAAGAAAGAAGAAGAATGATCCTGTTCCACAACTTTGCCTTGTTGTTTTTTCTTAAAAGTAATCTGCTGCCACCCACTGGACGAGTATTTAACATTTTGCCACTCACTGTGGCATTCCTGAACAAAGAGAATTTCTCATAAATAATTGTTTTCAGGAATATTAAGTGGAAATTTGAAGTAGACAGACAAAGATAGATTTTTTTTTTATTTCTCAGCACTACTAATGTCTTCTTACCACCCACTGGTGTGCCGTGGCACAGCGGTTGGGAATCACTCCTGTAGCTGCAAATGAATTAAGTCCTGTGATTTATTTGCTCAAATCCCTTTTGAAATTGTTCCCCTGACTTCTGGCCCACATTTGTCAAAGCTGCTTGAAATTTTTTTGTCACGGTCAAACTACAAAGCCTGTTTAGTTACAATTACGTGAATGTCTTTTGAAAGAGCAGAAGAAAAGTTGGGAACTGAACCAAAGCATTGGACACAGTTCAGATCTTTCCTAAGCTCGGAATAATTTGCATGGCAGTAAAAAAAATACCTTTGTTGTTTCAAAAACACTATTTAGTGACATGTTGCCAGCAGATTGAAATGAATACAGTGCTGATTCTCCACATTTTGCACAGCCAGCCACCGTTCAGCGACAGCATCCATCATCATAAGCTTTGATGGGCCTCAGAAGATGCTCTCTTGATCTCACCAAGGACCCAAAAATCTTACATAAGCCGCTTTGCTTAGAGATAGTCAGGCAGGGAATATCTCCTGTGCCGTGCCACTAGACCCAGCGACCCGGCAGCGTACAACACCAGCAGTTTGGAGCTCTTTGCAGAGCTCTCATCTCCTCTAAGCCAACATATGTCAGAGCGAGTGTCTCTGGCGTCTGCCTGCTGCCTGCCCACCAAGGCAGGCGGCAGGGAAACATCCGTACTCTGCCAAGTGCCTGCCATCCCACTTTGACACATTCCAGATACCTGCTGTCATAATGTCACAGGTTCCTCTCGGTACAATATTAATAAAAAAAAGGCTGAATTATAGATATGTAGACTGTGGTTTTGAATGAGTGCATTGTTGTAGAAGGAATCTCCGGAGTCGTTTTTGAAATGAAATATTATGATCAACAACTTTCAATTTAGTCACAATTTACTAACTCACCATAAAAAACCTGGGCCACATTACTGATACTGGTGATAATTTAGCAAAGACACACACAGGCACACACACACACACACACTTTTTTTCATTTTCAACTCAAAACTGGGGTTGATCTTAAAGTGATTCTTTCTTCAATTCCTGTGAATATATGATTGTTGTGTTCAACTAAATTGGCCCACATTTCATTTCAAGGAAGGATTCTAATCATATTGTTGTACATTAACCTATTGCGACATTTGGATTATCAGGCCAGGCCATTATTTGGTTGCTGATTTTTTTTTTGTAAAAATAATAAAAAAAACTTATTTGTGTCATTAATTTAATATTTTCTCTAAGTAAAGACAATATGGATACATGGCTTAGCCTGTTGTTTGTTTAGAAACATAAAGAATTGGAATAGTTTAGCAAATTTGAATTTAGTTTTTAAGTGTAACGTAACAAAGACTTGAAGACAAAAATTTACCTTAATTAAAAAGGCTCTTACATAATAATAAATTTAAAATAAATAGACAAAACAATAGATTTGATTTTAAAAGCACATTTTAGGTCATGCAAGGACACTTGTAACGTAAATTTTCCTTTTGCATTTCTGTGTTCTAATATGGTGTTTGTTTGTTATTGTTAAATTTAAGTTTAAATAAAACATCATCAATATAAAAACAAACAATATTTCATAAAATAATATAAAAAATTATCAATAACAATTTTATAAATAAGAGTAATAATTTCTATTTTAAAATAAATAAATAAAGTAAAAGGAAGTATACATTCTATTATCCTAAAATAATCATTTTTGTGTTAATTTTTAACAGTTTTACTAAATTTTTCTGTATCATTTCTGTCTTGGCCAGGACACCGTTTTGTTGACTTTGGAACCTTTCCCCACCAACATATTTATAACAAATGAACACAACAGCCTGATATTTCACCTGCCTGTCTGTGAGCTGCAGATCTGTCAAGACAGACGAGAAGGACGGCTGTCACGTGGGTGTGTGACTGGTAAAACACACTATGAGTGATAAATAGACACAAGCCAAAAACATAGCAGTGTGAACTTGGATATGTACATTTCCCTTGGAAATAGAGAGACTGGTAATAAGTGCATAAGTGCATTTGTTTACACATTTTGATTGAAGGAGATAAGGACACAAACCTTCGCAGTTATTTTTTTCCTACTGCACACGATATCAATGTTGGCACGAGACTTGCATGGTTTCTGCTTCAAGTAGGTTCAATAGTAGAGTTTTGGCAACAGGTGCATGAAATACACATTATACTAATGAGCCAACGGACGTCCTGCTGTACCTGGACACCAACCCAGACCTGGACAGGAAGTGCAGGGCTCACATTGGCCGCCTGACTAACCATTGATGGGTGATCAGTGCCACTTGCACACGGTTGAGGTATTTCAAGTATTGGCACTTTTAAGCATTTAGAACTTAGAATAATTTACTGATGCTGTATTTTACTTCCAAAAGAACAAAGAAAAATAGTAACAATCTAGCATTAAATTGTCTAAAAATACTTAAGTTTCACTCACTTTGACCATTTTGGACAACTTTATATATATTTATATATATATATATGTATTATATGTAAGTTTCTCTCGTGAATTCTTTTTAGCTCAAAGGCCTGGTTGCTGGTAGTTTTTCAAAGCTGCACTTTTTAAATGGCACTTTGCAAATGCTGTAGGACACCAGTACCAATCCCGGTGTTGGAGCCTGTAGGCCAGGTACAGGCATCACCAGCAAACCAAGAGAAAATCTAAGCAACTCACGTTACACTTTTCTGCTTCCACAAGTTCTGACGATGAGAAGAGACTGGGCGCCCCCTGAAGGGCGATAGTGATGATGGTACTGAAAATGGTCCGGATCAGACAATGGATGGACAACGCAGGGTTAAGGAGAAAAGCAGTCTAGAAAAAAGGCTATTTTTAGAGTTATTTAGCGGTGGGAGCAGGTCCTGGTCGGCCCCTGACCCTGTCTTCTCAAAGTCGAGTCTGAGCCTCGGGAATATAGATTTCGATGCTGTCCGCTCTCTCTGAGGCTGAGTTCTGCCTGAAAGACGCCGCTCTCTTGGCTGCCATCAGCCGTCGACGAGCCTCCTGTCGATGTCTGTCTGGAAGGTCCAAAGATTTCTCCCTGGTCACTACACTCTTCTGTCTGATGGTCTTCTTTGGCACAGGAACTGGTGGCTTTGAGAGGGGAACACTTTTAGTCACATTTAAGAATATCTCAATGACTCATGATTAACTGCAATACACCACCATGAATCATGAATAACACAAATATTTCATAGTATATTGTGGTACATATACATATATATGGTTATAGGAGTGCTTTCTAAAGCTTTCTAAAACTGTAGGCATGTATTTCACTAAAATAAGTAGAGTCACCAAAAAAAATCTTAATTGTATAAAAAGTCTGCATATGTATTTTCTGTTGTATATATATTGTGTGCTTCTTGCCTTTTAACATCATGGCCAGGGGACTGCAGATGAAAACTAGCTTTTGGTTGATTCTTTCTTATTTCACCATGTGTTTATGAAATTGCATTTTCCCCTTTTAAATAAACTAAACCAAAAACACTGGCAGGTGTATAGTATAGTTGAAAGCGGAGTTACAATTTTTTTTTCAAGATTCAAAAAAACAAATCGAACTGAACCAAATCGGATCGAACTTGATCGATCATTTAATGTTTTTTTATGAATCGTTCCTAAATCGGATCGTACCCTTTAAATCCAGATATGAATCGGATTGTTATGTGAGTGAATCGTAATACCCCATTATATATATATATATATACAGTATATATATATATACATTATATATATATACTGTATATATGTAAAAGGGATCATCTAAATATTAGCTTTATAAATATTGTCGTACTGTTAAGATCACTGTCATTTTTCCCTCTGAAATACATTTTATGTAATAGAATTTCATATAGGGTTTAAAGACGTCCCGCACTGGGGATATATGTATATATGTGTGTGTGTGTGTGTGTTTGTGATCCTTACCTTCTTCTCTGGACTTTCAATAGGCCTCCAGTTGTTGTTCTTGATTTGCTGTAACTGGTCAAACTTAATGGTGACGTCATCAATAGACAACTGGAGTAAATCCCAAAACCCCGCTAGGTCCTGAGAAGTGGGTCGAGGCATGGCACTGGGATCCTGTGGAAAGAGAGAGAAGGTGAAAAGAGAAGAAAGAAAGAAAGAAAGAAAGAAAGAAAGAAAGAAAGAAAGAAAGGAAGTAAGGAACAGGATCAAAAGGTTAAAAAAAGTATGATAAATTGTACAAACATAAAGAAAATATCAACTATTTCTGTGGTGTCAAACCCTGCCTGTTTGGGGATTCATCCTGGCCAGAAATGTTTGGTAAAATTGCTTTAACTATATATCAAAAATGAACCAAAATAGAGTTTGCCTAAAAACAGATGGACATTTTATTTTACACAAGTAATTATTGTATGATTGTACTGGTCAAGCTGCTTGACCCTGACTAGTTCGATTGTATGGAACCCAGAACCAATATGAGTTTGACACCAAGGATGATGATACACTGAAGCCAAAACAATTAGGACTGCCACGGTGTGTGTGTGTGTGTGTGCGTGTGTGTGTGACTTTTCAGATGTGTTTGAACCGTGATGTAATGAACTGCTTCTGTCTGCAGCTTCGTCCCATTCATCAGTCTTTTGGAGAAATGAAACGAACATCAGATACAAAGTGTCCCATTGTCTCTGATTCTAATGAGTTGCAAGAATCTGCGCTAACACTTGTTTCTGAAAGGACAAGTGTTCAGTTCTAAGACTGCGTTCTGTTACTTCAGTGCATGATGAGCTATTGTTTGAGTATAACACCATATTAGGCACGGTCTGAATGTTACTGACTTCAGACTTGGTGAAGAGAACTTCATCACTTCAAATCAAGACAAAAACACAGGCTGTGAAAGTAATTGACAAAGAGGGAAGAAACAGGTCAGGATCTGCAGGTGCTGACTGGTAACTCACACTTGTGTTATTCTAAGTAACATTATTGGAAAGCATGAATTGGATACAACAGTATTTGCCAAAAAAAGTACATCCTCATCTACTAATAGATTTTAATTCTCTATTAAATGATTGCAATCTACAGGTAGATCGCATGAAAAATATATAAATATATGTTGTAGTGTCTAAAGCAAATAGGTTACTATCTTATTTCATCTTGTTGGACCTTGGCTGTGTATGTTCAGTGTCCATAATAATAAGAGTGGATAAGGAGATATCTACTATCTACCATCCCTTATATAAACTGATATTATCATGCAGCTGGATGTAAATACACATGTTCAACCTAAAGCTGTAGACTTGATGACTTGTATCGCCAGAACCAGGAAACAGGAACTTAGGAATGTGTATTCTGTGTAAAGCATCCACAGGTCACCAAAGAGAATATAAGCAGGTAATATGGGGATGGACAAGAGGAGATCCACCTAATCCAAGATTCCTCCAGTCAGACCTAGGTGTCTGACTTGATGCTGTACATCTTTGAAATAAACTCTACAGTTTCTTTAAAATAAACTCTACAGTTTCTTTAAAATAAACTCTGGAGACTTTGTAACTCTACTCCTCTACGTTCTAATATTCTCCTGCTTCTTCTCCTTTCTGCTTGCTCCTCTTCTGGGGTTGCCACAGCAAATCAACCCTTTCCATGTTACCCTGTTCTCTGTATCTTCTACTTTAACTTCAACTACCTCAATCCGTAATCCTATCTATCTATCTGTCTGTCTATCTATCTGTCTATCTATCTATCTATCTATCTAACTATCTAGCTAGCTAGCTACCTAGCTAGCTAGCTAGGTAGCTATCTAGCTATCTTTGTCCTCCCTTACCGCATCCACCAATCTCCTCTCTGTCTCTACTTGTTAGCTCCATCCTTCTTCCAATGTATCTACTGTTCCTTCTCTGAATTGAAGACCAGAGATTATATCAGTCTTTAAAGTACATACAATGAATCAAACCCAGGTCATGGGGTTCTTTCTGAACTGAACTCTAAAGGTTTTGGAGGCAAAAGTGACTCCATGAATTTTTCATTGTGACCAAGAATTAACTAATAACACTGTCTCTTAAATATAACAAAAATGTTTCAGTCAGGTTAAAGAGTCAGTTTATGATATTTTAGTCCCCGATCAGAACTGAAACCAGGGAATAAAGTACTTAGCGAAAAAATGGCCCAGTTTGTTTCCCATGTGAAGAGTCAACACCACGACCCATGACAGTAAACCCTGTGACATTTAAAGTGGCAATCTGTGAAGGTGGCTGCTGTCAGGAGTCATGGTGTGACGCTGGTATCTGGTAACACTTAATTTGGTATCTGACCTTGACATTCAAGACAATTTAGAAAAAACACAACTGTGAAACGTCACAGCTTAATTTAATCATCTATTTTTCTTGCGCTTCACACATGTCAGGAAAAACTATAGCCAATCTCATCTCAGTCATCTGGTGACAAGAATAGGAGTTACACGTTTTTTTTATTTCATGGGTGCCCATCTTTTTTTTACCAAAGTTGGGCCCCCTCTTAGCTGTGCCCATCTTTGGTCGACTCATTTTGGGAACCATTGGCAACTTTGTTGCCTACCGATTGCAGTGATAAAACTACAAATTCAGGAGCTGCATCAATAAAACAGCCCTGCTGCTCTGTAACTTCTCAACCTATTAACCTGTGATCAATGCCATAATAATGGCGGATGACAAAACTATCCTGGAGGCTGTTGTTTGAGTTTGTTTCAAATTCCGATAAACCGATATTTGCAGTTTGAGTGAAAGGCTGAGGACACACTTTAATGTTTAGAATAGTTTTACCACATTGACAATTACTCACTTTAGGTAGATTGATAGATTGATAGAGAGATGGGTGAATGGAGGATAGGTAGACAGCATTGTGTTATTGATTTTTTATTAAAACAACACAATATTGGAATAATTAGACAATTATGTCAATATTGGCCAATATTTCTGTTTGGCCAATTATTATTATGATCATTCATTCACTCTTTTATTTATCTTTGTCTTCTTATCTGCTACTGCGTCACAGGGACAGCAGTCTTCATGACTGGCTCCCAAATGACTCCATACTGTGAGCCTTCCTGTCCCCGCGTAAGCCCGCTGGGACATTTTATTCAAGATCCCCTACAAAATTACCACATTTTAGCAAAGTTAATTATTATAAAAATAAAAAAAAAAACTCTTGCAGAGTTGAGCCTTAACACTTAGAAGCACAGATAGCCAAGATGGCAAAGAAATGTTATACTAGAATATCAAAATGTCGATAACATTAAAGTATCTATTATTATTGTCAATATCAATGGCACTGGATACTAACTTGGACTCATCACTAGTATCAGCCTTATTGTCCTTGCGTCAACTAAACCGAGTTAGCACCGGTTAGTATGTGATGTTATTGTTAAGACACTCTGTTTCACTGATTGGCTGCTTACCAGATTTTGTTGACACAGCCAGTAGAACTGTTGAAACTTCTGAGACATGAGCAGCTGAGCGCTTCCTACTGCACTCCGGATCTTACCCAGGACTGAAGAAAAAGGAAAAATAAAAACGGTTTTAATTACTGTATTTTTTAGGTTGCACTGTTTTCATCCTTGTCTGGGTTTGCAACTTACGACTTACATTAAAATGTATAATTTTACATTTGTCATTTTGAGCTACAGGACACTCTAGGCCTTTGTATCAGTATCCGCTTCTCCTGTACTGAAAAGTTGCTTGTTTAATATAATCACACTGACGGTCACTAAAGGACACTGGTGCAACTTATACTCCAGAGTGACTCATATGTTTTTTTTTCTTCATTATGAATTTTTTTTGTACGCAAAAACTTATACTCCAAAGTGACCTATAGTCCCTAGAATAGAGTAACAAAATTGTTAAGTACCTCTGCTATTGTAATGTAATGTAAAATGTAAAAATTGTAGTGTAATGTAATGTAAAAATACTTGATGCTACTTGAAGGTTATGGGACCAGCAGCAAATATGGATACAAAGTATCAGAACACTCACTGTCCTCTGACAGGTCGTTCTCCTCAGCTTCTGCCTCCATCTCTTTACACCAGCCCTCCATTCTCTTAGTCTCCGTGTGGAGCAGCTGCATGAACCAAGTGCCGTCTCTACGCAGGGAGGGGGACACCCTGCCAGAATCTACCGATAAGACTGTGCTCTCCCTTGGGGAGGGAGGTTCCAGCTGCCAGGTGGCGTCACTGGTGGTCTCCCTCGGGCTGGGAGGTTCTGTAGGGGTCCGGTAATCCTCCCGGTAACTGAAGAGTCCTTGCGTACGTACGGTTCGCACCGCACCGTACTGCGTGGGCGTGCTGGGCTCGGAGTGACGTTGGAACCCCCCGCCAAATTGCAAGCCCTTGTCCTCCATTGTGGGGAAACCTTCCAACTCCATGTCAGCCTGTACAGCTGCAGTCACACTGTTGGAGCGTTTGAACCTGCCCTGTCTGCAGACAGAGGGAGAGGGATGAGGCACAAAACACAGGCCATGATGATGAACAGAGCCAACGACAAAAATGAGTCTCAATTTATAAAAAAAAAAACAGGAAATACACTTGGCTCCTTTAATAAGGCCGAATTATAATCTCACCCCTTCTTGTCATCTTCTACCTGGATCCCCACAGAGTGGTACTCTGGTGAGCTCTTGCTCTCGGACTCCGAGTCAGTGGCTGCCTCCACCTGGTACACACAAATGATACAAACCAACAGTGTGTCTCATTATGTGAGCCGTACACTCCCCTACGGTTACTGAGTTTATTGGTTTGGGAGCAGACAGTGCAGCTTAACTGTACAGGCCTGTCAGGAAGTAAACACTCTGTGATTTATGGAGGCTGCACAGGCCACAGGAAGAGGCTGAAATCAGAGAATTAATGGTTCTACACCAACCATTATTAAAAAAAATATATATATATATATGAATAAATAAATGAAGGGAAGATATGGAGAGCCAATCATAGTGGGAAGCTAAATTTAGAAGAATACATTTTCAAAACATTTAAATACCACTAACACACCCTGTCTTGGCAGAGACGGATCTTTATTAGTAACAATTAACTTAACATTAATACTATAATAACAGGGGCAGTGGTGAATGGAGAGTTCCAGGTTAGAATCCAACAGCTGCCAGGTTACAACTGAGGTCCACTGAACATGGCACTGCCGCCACACACTGTTCAATGCTGCCCACTGTTCACCACGGCACACATGACATGGAGTTTTCTTTCTATTTGTGGCGTAATTTGATTTTACAAGAGTATATAAAATAGGGATATTTTATATAGAAAGGGGTGTGACCAAAGAAAATTAGGATAAATTTCTCTAGATGTACAGAAATCCTAACATTATGTTGATTGTTCTTGCTAATTTTCTACAACCATTTCTTACCGTAAAATTCAGATTTCTCTGATATTCTTCATGCAAATAAATAATCTCTCTGCCACATTTTTATTTGTCCCTGTCTGTTGCATGTTAATGTTAAAAGAAACATATTTTCCTGCCTCTTCCTGCTGAAAGGCATCAGAGAGCCTGACATTAATTCTTGGTCTCTGTCTGAATGTGACATTATGACAAAGTATGAGTCAAACCCAGAGTTGGAAATAGAGCAGACATCTGTCACAGAGAAATGTCAGTCACCACCTCTGGTATGTTGTGCTCAGTGTTAAAAGCCTTTAAGTCACATTTCTGAAAAGTATTTTTCTTTTCTGTTTGGACATTTGAGAGAAGGTCTTAACGGATAGAAGGTCATGGCAGAGCAATTTGTCAATGTAACCTTCATTATTCTTATTTTTGTAAAAAAACAAAAGCATGTGATTGGAGAGTTTAAAAGTGATGATGAGCAGAGAAACCATCCAACGTCAGTGGTTAGTGTCTCTAAATATGGAATGTACACATTAAATACACAGTGATACCAAAGCCGTGACGTCAGTGCAGGTGTTGTGACTGTGATCATCCTCATCTGAATCAGGTCATCACAGACACACACACCAGCTGGACAGGGCTTTCAGCCACAGATGCCGTCCGGGGGTAAAAGCATCAACCTTGTCTTCTCTTGACCCCATTTTGTCTCCAACCAAACAACTTCTGTAAATAAGTCAATCAACCTCCGTGAAATGCAGCAAGCATGTCACTGATAGGATGGAGCCGAGGAGCAGTGATGAATGTGAATGTTCTCCAAGGAGTCAATCCACAAGACCAACAGGGAGGAAAATTTCAGCTGAGATTGACATTTAAAGACAATGACTGACTGGAAGAATACAATAAAAGGGGGCAGGACAGAGTGGGATGATAGAGATGAAGGATGGAGGAGTAAGTTGGAGGGGGCAGGATGGAAGGGTATGATGGAATAGGAGGATAAATGGATACAATCAAGATGGGCTGGATGGAGGGTTAGAATGAAAGAGTGGGACAAAGGGGTCAAGATGGAGGAGTAGAAGATTGGAGGTAGGATGGATGGGTAGAAGGTTGGGGGGAGTAGTAGGGAGGGGGGTAAAATGGAGGAAACATAGGGTGTAGGATGGAGGGTTAGAATGGAGGGGTAGGATGGAGGGGCAGGATGGAAGGTTAGAATTAAAGAGGAGGACGGATGAGTCTACAATCAAGAGTTCTCTGGACCAGACCTGGAGCAGATGGACTAAAAATGGACTTCTTAATAATTGGACCTCTTAGTTTAATTCATAATGTATAATAATTAGCTGCTGTTACGCTGCTACTGTTTTGCCTGCTCGCCTGTCCGTCCTGGGTGAGGATCCCCTACTCTGTCGATCACCCTGAGGTTTCTTCCTTTTTTCCTGTCTGGGTTTTTTGGGAGTTGTTCCTCAGCCGGTGCGAGGGTCTATAGGGGCAGGGGGTCATTGTCTGTTTTCTATACTGTTTCTTTGTATTTGTATGTAACTGTGTGTCTAAGTGCCCTGAGATAGCTGTTGCTATGATTTGGCACTCTAAATAGAGTTGAGTTGAGTTGACTTTAGTTGATAAGTAGGACAGAGGAGGGTAGGATGCAGGGGTAGAATGTGGGGGATAGGATGAAGTGCCAGGATGTAGAGGTTTGAGCTTATTCTAATCTTTGATCTTATTATGTTTTTCTTATTTTAATTCTACTCCTTTTTCCAATTTTCATACAATCCTCAATGTTCAGCTTCTCTTGATATGTATTCCTAATCTGAATTTTTCATTTTCATTCACTCTCACTCTGCTCAACTCGACTGCCGCACTAATGAACTCCTATTTGTGTCTGACAGCTTGACTTCCCAACTGAGTAAACAGTTCTCTGTCCAACCAGTAGATGTTGAGGTCACTTTAAGGAGAGTGAACTAATTATAATGACTTTCACAACATCTTGATAATTAATCAGAATAGATCAGAGAGACTTACTGCAGCGTCAAGGTGTTCCGCACAGATACGTTTCTGTTGAAGGTGCTAGATTGAGATTATTTCTTGTAAGGTCCATAAAACTGAATTGAGACTGGATTGATTGATTCTGTTCTTTATTCTGAAGGTTCGTCTCCTCAGTCTCCTGAGTTCCATCTGATCCCAGAACATCATTAGTTCAACCACTTTCTCCCTTTACATGGAGTTCTTGTGACAAGGCTGTTTCACAGCACAGCGTTAGTCCAGTCACTCTGTTACAGTAAAACAGCTCAGTTCATAATTTTAACTGCCTGTAGGAATGCTTCTTGGAGCCTTTTCCCACTGACGTTGGTAGCCTAGTGGTTAAGGAAGCGGACTTGGGTCCATAAGGCCCTCGGATTAAATCCCGTTATTGCTGAGGTGCCCTGAACATGGCACCGTCCCCACTCACTGCTACTTGGGCGCTCAAAAAACTGCCCACTGTTCACTTTGGTGATGGGTTAAATACAGAGGTGACATTTCGTTGTGTGTTGTGGTGTGAATCCCAATGACAAAAACAGATTTAATTGATTAATTAACTGTGCAACTGTATAATGTTACAACTAAAAACTGCATGTAGAAATTGTTTCCGATATTCTAAAGTGAAACTCGTTAATTGAGATTATTAAAAAAATGTATATTTTGTGTTTTTCTCCACACTGGTTACTGCAGGTTTGTTCTAGTCAGCAGTCAAATTAATGCTGGGCTTTGTTTTCATTCTTCACACAGTTCTGATCTATGCCCTTTACTACAAACTGCTCAGTCAGCGGGGAAGTGGGTGAGTGAACGTATGGATTTACATCTGGGAACGAAGGGAATAGTTAATGAGAGGCTGACATCAAGACCTTTACCCAGAAATCCACTCTGATTCTCTGCGCTATTAATGACCGCGTTGAGCTGATGTAACAGAATTCTTTGATCTGAAGTGGACCTGTGACCACTGACCTTCACGGCATGACACGATGCCACACACACACTCGAAAACTACTGCCTCCTGCTGGCATTAGAGCAAGAAGAAGTCCACTGTGAGACCACAGGGCGTGGGAGAGTGGGGAGGAGAGAGAGGCAGAGGAAGGGAGAGAGAGCTGGGAAACAGAGTGATGAAAAGGCAGGAAAGTACAGTACTTGGAGACAGAGTGAATGAACCATGTGGTGAACTATCATTCAACCAAGGCTTCAACTGCATGGATCAAATCTTCAATGATAGATTGTGGTGCTGTGACTCACACTGACTATTTTTAGCTGCTGAAATAAGAGAACACTGTTTCTGAGTTGAACATATAACTTGTGAAAGTTTGTATCTTTATGGCGATTATTCACATTTTTGGAAGGTTTTTGTCTGTATCTTTGACTATTACTTACCTGAATCCCAATAGAGGATCTTGGGGTCTTGAGGTACTCCTCAGCCTTTGACACAAGAATGGCCTTGTCACAGGTTAGCACCGAACTGTGGCTGTCTGTGGAGGGGTGTCTCTTCCCGGCCATGACCCCCGCCGCCTCCATGGCTATGGTAACAGCTTTGGTGCTATCCAGGCTGTCGGTGGAGTTGTACAAGGCCCGGCCTGGGGCCAGCCCCATGCTGAGGCCATCTGAAGACCACATCCCTCCATGAGGAAGCCTCGCTTCATGGTACGCATCCTGGGTGGACTCAGTGCTGCTCTGGGCTGTGATGGAGATGAGGGGCTTGGAGGTGATGCGTGGTGGCACAGGAGGTGGGGTCTTCTTGTAGTTGGGAGTGTAAGTGATGGCTGCAGGGCAGTGGTCAGAAATATATAATAAATTTAGTGGCATGGCACAACATGAAGGGTTACTGTTAAAAATTTTGTTAGATTTTTTTTTTATTGTGCCAAAGGGCAGGATCGACGTATGGGACAAAACTTAGTTCACTTAATTTTATCTGACCAACATTTTCCTACTACACCTTTACAAAAACACCAAATTAGACTAGTGGAGACATCAGGAAGAATGGTCACATTTTAAAATTAATGCATCTTAAAGTGGAGCTTGTTGCATTCTCACTCAATTTAAGCAACATTTAGGTTCTCTGCTGAGCAAATATGTGAAGGCATAGATTAAACGTGACAAGGGGAGAACAGGTGAAATGATTTCATAAGTTTGCCAGTTTGTTCCAAGCAAATTTTTCGACAACTTAGTAGAATCGCCACAAAAAGTTATAAACTTTGATGTTGTTGTTTTGCCAAAACATATGTAAAAGATGTAACTTCCTTTTTTTGTCATTGTGACATTGTGAATCACACCACAGCTCACAACGGAATTTGGCCTCTGTATTTAACCCATCACCAAAGTGAGCAGTGAGCAGCCATTGAGCGCCCAGGGAGCAGTGAGTGGGGACGATACCATGCGATAGTGATACCATGAGTGGGGACGATACCAGGGTATCTCAGTGGTAACTTGGCGGTAGGGGGATTCGAACCGGGGGCCTTGCGGATCCAAGTCCGCTTCCTTAACCACTAGGCCACCACCGCCCTCTAGATATTAACCTTGATATGTTGCCAAAATGATCAAGAAGACTCTTCTTACAGACAAATGTCTTCTTCAGTTCTTATTTCCTCTGAAGTGTACCATCTGGTGTGGAAATGGGATTAGTGTTTCTATCGTAGATGATCTGGCAATTCCATCTGGACAAGTACGTACCATTTACAGGTTTTTCTTTCCGGTCTCTATCGAAGGAGTAAGTCTATTATTTTTTTTTTCTTGTCTGTATCAGACTCTTCTTGTTAACAGAATTCAGAAAGGGAGGAAGAATGTTTGAATAAAGGAAACAGTTGATGGGAGTAAGAACATCAAAGCCGGTGTGACACAAGACTCTTCAGGCACATTGAAGTAGTGCAGCAGTCAATAGTACTCACAACGCTCAAGTAAGGCTGACAACTCTCCTCATTCTGTCTAATTCACAACAACGAGAAAAGAGATCACTGTCTTTTCAAGTGCAAATGAGATTATGAACCTACTCTGCACTGAGGAGGACGGAAGACAGGGTCGTCGACCCCTCAAGATTTTGACAAGTCCACTTTATCAAACAAGACTTTGAGAGAAAATCTAATTCGTCTACACAGATCCAAAGTTCCACTTTTTTAATGGCATTCTGATCAAAGTTGAGCACATGCTAGGTGCAGCAAAGCAAACAAGTAAAAAAATAAACAGCTCGGAGAAACAACTGCAGCTCACCTTTAAGGTTAAATTATGGGTAACTGGATTCTCCAACAAAGAAGGAAACTGTGCTGGACTCAGTATGGGTTCTGGTCTCACCAATGTTATTAAAAACCTCCTAATGAGACCGTAACTGGATCTATTTCTAGTTATAATGACCAACATATTTCAAACAGGGGCTGCCCAAAAAAGCACAAAGACAATTTCAAGATTATTTCAGCCCTGTTTAACAATCTGCATCACTGTACGGTCTGTCTCACAGCCACGTATCAGAGTCTGGTCTGCGAAAAGCATCTTGCCACGGGTGATTAATGACTCACCGTCCACTTACATGAACGTCTTACGTCAGTGGGAACATTTGCGAGGATGAGCGTTAGTCAACAGAGGTGCATGAAGGCCACGGGGAGACTTTGAATCCCGTGTAAACTAAAGGCTACGTGACATGAAGGTAGATCAAGGTTAGAGGACATGATCCTTCAGGGGCCATGATGCAGCAGTAGGACCAAAATGAACCATCACTAACCTAATTTCAGTCCCAGTTCTACATAGTTCACATGGGACAAAGACTAGGCTGTTTTTTTTTTGACCAAATTGGAAATGGGACTGGGATGAAGATCAGGACATAAAGTAAAATCTTAGATACACAAGGACCAGGACTTTAGGAGGTCAAAATACATCTAGGTAAAGTTTTTTTTTGTTTGTTTTTCATTTGTTTCTGAGACTTCTCCACTACAACCACTCTCGGCCATCTCAACCACATATTACAAAAACAAGTTTCCTTTTGACGCTTCAACCTTGAAGACGAAAAAAAAAAAAAAAAATTGGGCCCAAAAGTTGTACATGTCAGATGGTGAGATACTCTTTTAAATTCTGGTAATTAAAGACGAACAACAAAGGCTGAAATCTTGAGTGGATCTGGGTCCCTACTGAAGACCACAACCACAACGAGAATCATTTCTGCCTAATGGTCAGCGGCACAGACCATTCAGCAGAAAAAACATGTTTCCTTTTAAAATCTTAAAACTTGTAAAAGAAAAAAACAAAACTAAAAAATGTTTGGCCCAAAAGTTGAACATGTCAGATATACTCTGAAAGTCTGGTAATTAAAGACCAACACCTAAGGCTGAAATCTCGAGTTGATCTGGGTCCCTCCCCACAAAAGACCAAAACCATAAAGAGAATAATTTCTGACTGTCTGCAGCACAGACCATTATCAGTTGTACGCAACTGTGTGTACAACTGACTACAACAAAGTCTGACTGTGATAAGCTACACATCATGCTAAAGAACGCTAGTGCAGTGTGGGTACAGTGACTGGCGAAGTGGGGTGGATAGAAAGTGGGGATGCAAATAAATCACCACTCCTGCCGCCCATAGTGGCAGTATGTTAGCCAGCTTAAAGGCAATATTAAAATACTTCTTTGAAATTATGTGTTATAGCTTAGCTGAGGCAGGGAGAGCAGGAAAATGTCAATGCTGACGCAGCGCTGGATGAAGTTGAGCGCAATTATAATAAACAGACCTTTTCTTATATAAGTAAGAGTCGGGACCACAGGAGGAGAGTGGATGATACAGATGCACACAGACCAATGTGGACACAGCAATGTTTAAACAGTGCAGTACACCACTGCCTCAGAGCCCAGCTGAGCAAGAAATGTCAATGAAGACAACTGAAGGGTGAAAGCTGCCAGTGTCTTGTGTCCAGTGAACCCACCGTAGTGTTATAAATGATCTTCTAGATACAATTCACTTCCTCACAGCAAAACCAGGCCCTGTTTAGTTGGACAGACTGCTATATCAAGAGAAATTGAAGGAAGACTTCTTTTTCTAATACTCTGATAGAAATAGTCTACTGCCACCTTGTGAAACAGTATTGTTCTGACTGATACTGTCTCATTGACAAGGGACAAATTATCAGCCGTAAATAAAGCAGTAAATAGCAATCTGATGGCACAGTGACAGGGAAGAATAAGACAGTGTTTGGGACACAGCTCCTGTGTTAAAGTGTTTTGAATGCCAACAAACTTTGGAACTGGAAATGTTACCCTGAGTGGTCACCCTCTGTGGAAGCCATCTTGTCCACTTTGTCTGTCTGTCTGTCTGTCTGTAGTAAATGCACTTTTATCCCTCCATCTTGTTCTGTAGTTCTGCCATTAGAGCCATGTTGTAGTCCTGTTGTCTGACTTTTCAGACCATCTGCTATTCACACAGAAACAGAACGTCTGCTCCCTAGAGACACAACAAACTCTGCCTCTTACTGTAGACAAAAGACACTATGAGCGGCAGAAAACCTATAAAATTCAAACTGTTAATCTACAGCACACAGCAGGTGTCTGAAACCTGTTGAACAACAAAAATAAAGTCTTTATGGAGACAATAAAATATATATTACACAAAAGAATCCAATATTCATATCCTATACTATCAAGATCACACGTGAGTTTTTGTCTGACGTTTTGTTGTTGCAAGCTAGCAAGAAATGGCTGTACATGTAAAATTGGCTAAAACAGATATTTCTTGTCTATTTGTTAGCTCATGAAAAAAACATATATTGTACACACCAATGTGTACAGTGCATCTTTATATGTGACAACATGTGTGTGCGGGGTATTACAATAGGCTAGTAGCAAACTCATTCAGTATATGTAGAATGTAAATTTTAGTATAAAAGAGAATTTTACAAATTATGAATCTAATTTATTGATTAGCTACAACACTGTGATTGAAATATCGTTGAACCTAAACTTATAACTTAAAGCTATAGTTAGTAATAACTATAAAGTTTTAAAAACCTGTAAAACTCGTTGGCTATCATAGGAGTTACGACAAGACTGCCTAACGAAGCGGAAAAACCTATAGTTTTATAATTTACACATACATTAACCCTTCAAATTCCTTCTGGATGCATGGTAGGGCCTTAATATGCCTAAATATATTAGGGAAATAATATATATATTTTTTTAATATAGAGGCCATTTGTTGCAATTCCCAGTTATAAATGTCTCTTGTTTTATTTTTCTACATGAGTTACAATAAGCCACAATAAAACATAACTCTTCCCAAGTGAACTTGATGAAGTCTTTTTGAAAACATGTTTTGCTCTTCACAAAACCACACAAAAGTGATTTTCCTGACAAATGTCTTGCTAATTCATCATCCTGCAGCATTCAGAACTAAACCCAGATTGCCAAATGTGTCGAAAGAGTGCAACAAAATGTCTCCCCCTGTGTGGGTTAAGCTTCGGCAGACGGTTAAGTTCAGTGAAAACAGTTAATTGATAGCGGTTGCTCGTGAGTTGCTCGGAGTATTCAGTGTGAATGAATTCCTCTCTCCTGCTTTCGCACAAATTCAAAACACAAGCCGCGTGCCTGCGGGTCTGATTAACACCAGAAACAATGGTTGTGATTTCAGTGCTGCATCTCTGTGCAAACTTCTGGATCTATCTGAACAGGCCTGGGGATTGTCAGCGGTGATTGACGTGTGGTTAAGAGTTACCTCCAATGGATTTACCACTGTAGAGGAAATGCAGCCGTGTTTGTTTTGCAAGGGGCTTTTAAAAGTATGCAAATCATCCGCAGCCAGTGAGGCGAGACGGATTGAGGAAATCCATTACTGTCTGTGTCATGGTTGTGGAAGTGAAACAAAAAGTTGGCGAACAAAAAAATAGTAAAGACAAGGTTGATTCAGTACTCTACATAGATGTAGGAAGTTTGAACAGTTTGTCAGCATTTGTACAACATTCTTAAAAATATCTGTCACGACGCAGACTTTTCTTGATCTGTGCAGCAAGAAGTGTTTCTTTCTATCAACGTGGCCGAGATATTTTGACTCAATACCTGCTTCTGGTGATAGAACGATCCCGATCCTAACCCTCACCTTAAAAATGAACATTAGGTGGACTCCATGGGGAGGACACTTATCTGCAGAGTTAGGAGACTAACACTGCAGTCCTCCCCCATCCTCTCTTGAGTCGACAAACCATTCATATAAATAACTGTTGTCCAAGCAGTAGTGACAGTCTGCACAACTACTCCTCCACTAGATGGCAACATATAGCTATACAAATCAAAACAATTATGTAATTTAAGAGTTGTTAAAGAAGATCTTTGCGTGTGTTTCCTCAATTCCCACAACTTTATCAGTGCTGTGTTCAACTAAACAAGACCCAGGTTTCACCATGTGTAAACCAAAACTAACCATATTGTATTTACCATAATTCCATATACTTAACAGTTGAGCACTGAGGGTTTTTTTTAAAGATTGTATATAAAATGTGCAGTGGCTCAAGAACAGTTGAATAAACACACAAAACCCAACACCTGTTTGGTGCTTTCTAATTTAACATAGAAATAATTTCTCTATTTCCTCCCTGTTTTTTTTCAGCTGTTTTGTCTCTTTTGAATTGTATTTCTACAATACTATTTCTAGTTATTTGGAAAAACTAGAATCACCAAAGGGAGGTGTGTACATGTTGGTGATTTCATGTCGTTATAAGAATGGTTTCCATCTGATGGGATGTGATCGTAAATATGCCAAACAAGAACCGGTCAAGCACTCTCAACAATTAGAAATCCACCATCATCCCTGTACTAAAGGAGCAGAATGATTTAGAGGCCGGTACAGTATCCTGGACTGACTGGAGTGTACAGTCTGATTGGGTCAAGGTTTCAAGAGGGAGCAACACAAGACATGTTCTAAGAACTCAATAAAGGAGGTGAGGAGTTTGCAGTTACCAAGAGAAGGTACTTTTCTGGTAAGTAAATGTTCTTCCGTGATACTCTTTGGGTCCTGAACTTGAGATATATTACATATTTCAGAGGCATTGAGGTAAAAACCAGCCAGCAGTAGATGAGCTGAGGGTTTCCCAGGCAGCTTTACCTGGGGTTTGCTGGGCAGTCCGATCAAAACTGTGGGTGGAGGGAAGGCGGAACTGGATCCCTGAAAACAAGGTAGTGGGGTAGATCTTTTAGAGGAGGGGCAAAACTGCCCAAAACATACATAGCAGTACAATATTTCTGACATTAAAACAAAGACAGAATGGATCCAGAAGGCAACGTCAGTGAGCAACGAGTTTATGGGATCTGACCGCTGGTTTAAAGTCCTGTAAAGTCTTTCAGACCAATGAAGTGACCTGTGTTTGGTGCAAAGGCATTGACCCACATTATCTCCACAGGTCCCTGCCACTAACGCAGCAAAACTATTGATCTGTAATTATAATAACCACATTCAATGACATGAGAGTCTGTTGCAATTCCCTGAAGTGACAGTGATGCTCACGGAGTAGGGTCAGGTGACCTGCATTCAAAAGTAGCTGTGTTGACCAAACGTCAATAGTTGTTAGCATAGGGGTGATTGATTTTTTGTGCCTTACTCATGAGGCTTGTGTTTGAGGAGAATAAGCTTCAGTCCAGTGTTACCTTGAATAGAATAGAACAGAATACCTTCAAGTTTGGAACTACAGTAACTTCCCAAATGCATACCTAGGAGTATTATATGCCATAATTCATATTTACTAATTTGACCTATTTGGGATGCATCATTAAAAAAGTTGGTTTTATTTTGGCAGCATCATTTATTTTTCTTATATTTTACAGGTATGATCCATGCAATATTTTTGCTGCCACTGATATTGACCAAACATTGGATTTTTCTTTTCTGTTATTTCAGATGGTTCCGAAGGTAGTGAAGGCAGTGTGCATTGGTGTGCAATGAAAAAAAAAAAAAAACTTAAATACATAAATATTTTTATGTCACGTCCTCTAAGGGAAAACCAGGTATTGCATTTTTATGTTTTGTTATCGGAATTAAAAATGACTGACGATTCATACAGATATAACATAATTATTCTCATTTTGATCGATATTGTTGGACATCCCCAGGTTTAAATTGACCTGGTCCTTTGCCTGTACTTAAGCCAAGATTTTACCAACTACTAAAAATGGACAGTATATAAAAGTGATATTTTGATCTGATAACTATCTCACCACCTTTTCATTCAGTAATGATGAATTTGTGAATTGCACCTGACATCAGTAATGTTCTTTTTTAAAGTTACTTTTCAAATGGCATTGGATTTTTTTTCTCTTTTCCACCAGCCGTGCCTTCGCCAGATGCTTGGTAAAGTGAAAGGTAATTATGTTGATATTTGTTCAACCTTGTAATTAAGGTTTCTCCAAAGCCTCTTAAAATGTACGAGGTAAAATAATGACACGGGTGTATGGTGAAAGCAGTTCAAGCAATTATGTAAATCACTCAGGCACTCTATTTGTTTTACATACCAATGAGGTCACAGGGTGAATATAGTAAACCGTGGGTTATCACAAGCCCAATGCTGCATATTGATATACATACGCACAAAGTGAAATATTTCAGTACTCTCCTCAGTTCAGAGTATTTTATTTAATCAAGGTTGATTTCCGATGAATCTATGCCACAGATTTTATGAATAACCGTGGTGACACCACAGCACGGGTAATTGGTACCACTTTTGTGTCACTTTTTCGTGAATGCAGATTTTCGACTGGAAACCAAGCAAAGGTGCGATTAAAGTGTGCGAAATGAGCAGAAAAATAAAACAACTTATTCTAATTAACATCTCTGCTCCTTTAGAACGCCATACTTTACAAAAATGAGGAGCTTTTATGAAGTGTAAGTCAAAGATCACACAGAAAGGTACTTTTTATTGCAGCTCAATGATTACGTTTTCTTTTTCTTTTCCCAGTCCACTTTATTAGAGCACAAACTTCAGTAGAAACCTTCTTAGTAAAACAGAGAGCACAGTTGTATCTCGTAATTTTCTTGGATTTTAGTTTGACTTTGATTTTTGCATCTTCATTGATGCTGCACATCGGCTTCTTTCACTGCTCTGATTAAAAGATGAAATTATGAACTGAAACCAAGTACAACAGTGAGGCACAGTGTATGAAATACACAAAATATTAAGAGTAATTGTCATGCAAGATATTTTCGCCATCATATTGTTCTGTGTCGTAATATATATATATATATATATATATATATATATATATATTACTTAATTAATTTATATGTACATATAATAAAAATACCCAGATAAGAATGTACAGCCCATTTTGGGACGAAATACAACTCGGTCACATTGCACGACATGTATTACATTCTCCACCTATAATTCCTGAGCTTCTGAATAATGTGTTACAGTAGAAAATACAGTGTCACCCCAACAAAGCTACAATATTGTTGTGGATTCTTTGCCATTTTTCTGATTCTTTAAATATATTTTATCATATATTCTATGGTTATTTTACACACACGTGTATGTGCTGTATTCTTTTTAGTAAAATGTTTGGGTAACATGAGTAGCTATGACTTCACTTTTTAATATTTAAGCTTAAATCTGAAAGACACAAGGTCTTTACTTAAGAGTATATATATCTATATATATACATATATATTGTAGCTCTATCTAAGATTGTGCAAACATCATTTCACAGCATTGTTTCCTGTTTTCTTTATCACAGCGGAATCCCTTCAACAGCTCACATAGTAAACAGTATGTTCAGATAGTTATATAATAACTGCCAAGAGGAACTCCACTCTGCTCTGAAGTGACAAGAAGCACAGAGCCCGGAATGTCATCCAGGGAAGTTCCTGATACCAGTACAGGTCTTGTCTGGTTCTGGAGTCGGGTTAGTTATCCATGGTCTCTGAACAGAGCTTTGGAAGAGTCTCCTAAAATAGGTGTGTAATACAGTGCATAGTCTTTGATGTAATCCAATGATTTGACAAGAAAAGTTTTTAAGTTTATCCGTGGATTACAAAGCTAACGGTCTTGCAACAAAGACTTAAATCTTCATCCATTCCACAGAAGGGTTGTGAGTTTCTGAGGCATCCTTCAGAAGACTGGTCAGGTTCCAGCAGTACATGGAGTTTCTACTACCACAGTGGCAGTCATTTTTTGGATATAAAAGCACATATGTGTGTGTGTGTGTGTGTGTGTGTAGAGAAATCTTTGTTTTTAATGTGCAGTGCACTCACAGCTACAGGTTAGGTTAAAAACACATTTTGAGCTACATTTAAGCTGCTGAGAATGAGGTATAAATTCACAGAGATAGAGAGACGTATGTGATTTCTGCACTGTTGTAGTCGTATCTCCTGCTCCACAGTTCTACACTTGCGCTGCGGCGCATTGACTCTCTTCTGTGGACCCGCTTCTGCCACCGGTACCAAAGAAACTCCCTCTCGTTTGGTGATCTCTGAGGACTATTAGATAGCACGTCCTCCCCTACGCTGTCTTCATACTCCTGGTGCGTGGAAAGACACTCCTTTGACCCCCCTGTTGTAGCATCTGGAGCCATGTCTGGCACATCTTCCAAGAGCAAATCAGGCTGAGATGAATCTGTGTCTGATAAAAGAGGATCTGGACCTGGACTGGTTGGTCCATAGTCTAATTCTAGTGATGTATCTGGAGAGACTGAACTAGGTGGGGATATCCTGACGGTGACCTGTGGTGCTGGGACTCTGTGTATTTCCTGAGGTGAGCTGGGGGTTAAACCCTCCATGGTTGGATCCAAGAACGTAGACTCTGTTGATGATGAAGGATGAGTGTCACAAGGCAGAGCTCCATCAGATGAGATGGGAGAACAATGGGAGGGGTACAGTGGTGCTTCTACATTATCAACATTAGAGTCAAGACTGAGGTCCAATGGCTCTGGTTCTGGGTCCATGAAAACTGAGTCAAGATCATCCTGATCTAGGGAAGTAAGCATGACCAGGTCAAAATGAACCAGATCAGAGTGATAAATGGAAGTGGAGCTCAGTGGTTCCGGAAGTGGGGGCCACTCTGAGTCTTGGGGTTCCAGCTCAGTGTTTGGCTGTAATTCCTCTGAGCTAAAACTCAAGTTCATGTCTGGAGTCATTTCCTCTTGGAGAGTTTCACACGGATCTTCTGGTTGACTGATAATGACGTCCTCATTTGTATGAATGTCATCTGCAGTTTCAGAATGTTCACTATCCGGGTACTCTGACACCACAATTGAAGGACACGGAATAGAGGTGTCTGTGTTAGAGTGCGTTACTGCATCAAGGTCAGGTGACGGTGCATTACTAGGTGACAGGGACTCTTCACTTTCTGCTTCTGAAAAAATGTTGCCTATTTCTGGAGATTTTAGTTCTGTCCCTTTTGATTCAACATGGTCAGGATCATGATCTAATGCAGAATCCTGAGACGTATGATCACTATGTGGCTTGTCCACAATGGAAGAATCCAGAGACTCTGAATCTGACATGTTTTCAGTGTCCTGATCCTCAGGTGGAGACACAGTAACTACTGGGACTGGGTATGGAAGTTGAATCTTATCTTTTTTAATAAGTCCTATATCTGACTGAGCCTCATCAGCAGGATCAAGATCTGGTGTGACTACTTCTTCTTGTATGACTTTGACTGACCCTTCACTGTCTAAGACTGTTTCTGGTTGGACCACTTCAGTACCATGAGTGGTGACTGGCTTGATGGCAGTTGAAGACAAAAGTGCATTTTCAGATAGTTCGGACTTTGGTTGGTTTTCATCTTTGGAGAGCACGACATTTAAATCAAACGACCCCAGTTGGTTTGATTTACCGGGAGATGCAACGATAGGATCCAGAGAAAGTGGTATGGCGCTCTCCACATACATGGACTGTGGACGAGTAAGAATGCTGGGATCCATGGAGAGCTGTTTTGGCAAACCTTTGCGTGAGCATTTCTTTTCTTCGCTCTCCTCAGGGCAGTTGACGGCTGCGTCAGCGGTGCTTTGCCGAACTAGACCCTTGCTACGAGCCTGTGTCCCAACGGATACTTTGGATACTTGCATTTTCTTCTCTTTGTTTCCCACTGAGCCTCTATCTACTGTAGAGGTCCCCAGTCCTCCTTTGGCCGCCCCTAATGTTGTCCCAGCTGGTGCCTCTGCACCTTCAGCTGCTGCACCCCTAACTTTTGCTCCCGTCACTGTCCCAGTTCCAACGGCACCAAAACCTATACCTGCTCCAGCAGACGTATGGCCACCTTGTGGAGACCATGTGTTGTAATGCTGGGTGAAAGTGTTAAAATTACTGTTAAAAGCACGGAGTTCTTTGCAGAGGTCCCGCCGCAGTTCTGCAAGCTCTCGGCGCATGGCAGAGACCTCCTCTTTCCACTGCATGCTGATAGCAGCGGCCAGAGTTGCCGACTCTTTGATACTGGCCTGGATGGCTTTTGGTGATGGTCGTTCTGGAGCGCTAGATCTGGGAGGTCGGAAGAGACTTGGAGAAACTGGTGGTCCAGACAGAGCTTTGGCTGTAGCTCCCATGCTATCTTCCTGGTAGAGCTTGTCTCTTCTGATGGGGCAGCCTAGATCATCATGAGCCAAAGGGGCAGACTCTGCCAAATCCTCATGTATACTCGTCTGGTCAGGTAAACAAGTGTCTTCCTGCACATAATTTCTGTCTGGAAGACAAATGTAAATACGTATCTGTAATATGGTTGAAGGTGTGAGCAGCTGGAGAGAATGTGCTTAAAAATGCTACAAAGCATCAACACCAAAGTCATGCACTAACGCCATGAGCCAAAATAAGATAATTACAGAAATATGTAATAATAAATAATGTGATTGTTCCCTGGTTTGATTAGCTTAATCAAAATATCTCCATTACAATTTCTGTAATTCATCAGATACAATCTTGAGACCTTGTAGTTTGTTCCCATTTTGACTCATTAACCTAATGTTTACACTGCCTTCTCAACCTAAATTTGTATCATGCATTCTTCACATCTTTTCAGTGCACAAAGCTGGATGTTGCTCTAGGAAAACTTCACTCAGAATGTACAGTAGAACCAACACATGAGGTGTGAGGACAATCCTTGCATGCTCTCTTGCTTTTTGTTCAATGTAAAGCAAAGTGAACTTTGTGCAACGAAAAGAGGCAAAGATGAGCAAAGCTTTGAAACGTTCTCTTGTCAATCAGAAAGTTTGGTATGAACCCTATTGAAAATCAGAGGTCCAGTTTGACCAACTGCTTTGATTCTGCACCTTTTTTATGCAACAGTGTTAGATTTTGACAGAGAAAGCAGTGTAAGCAAACATTTTTAAGGTATGACAGAAAAATGACAAGCACATCTCCAGATGTCCACACCTCTAAACCTCCCTATTTTGGTACTGACTGATGTTGTTATCTACTGTGGCAAGATCGCATGGAATCCACTCAGATTTCTTGTCCAGAAATTGTCCTCTGTTGCTCCCACATTCTTCATCTGGACAAGGATGTATCATTTCCCCAGGAAATCCGGCATTCACAAGAATAGTCTGAACCATCACCATCTTACAATTTTTAATGAAAGCATACATCTTCAGCTGAGTGGGTTTAGATTTATTGCAGCAGATTTGCATGTGATGCATGTGACTAAGCAGTTTGACAGTTTGGGTGCTGACGTATCTTATTGCCAGCTTTACTGTGTGCATTATCCAAGTCTACAAACAGAGGCGTGCATCTTTGCAATGGGGTCTCATTGTATCAGTGAAGGCATCAATAATGATAGCAAGCAATCTTTGGGTCAAGACACTTTAAAGAGACGGAGTTGGCCGCATAGATTACTATAAATAAAGAACACTGCAAATGGGAAAGACACTTTTAACCAGTAGTTAATTAGTTATGAGTGGGACTGTGGGCACATAGGGATACAAATGTCACCATATGTTGCCTTGAGACGGAAAAGATAATGGAGCAGAAGGCAGACGTGTCTTCATCCTGACCTGATTCGTATTTTCCTGACATGTTCTATTTGTGGTTTTCAATAGGGTTCATAGCTTTACTCTCTGATGCATCCGATGGATGAGCAAATGAAGCACTGTATCCAAAATACAGTTGGATGAACTGGTTGAGCTCCTGAGTAGATAACTGAAGTTATCAGCCCTTAAAAACCAACAACAAAAACGTAATTTGAGCAAATCATGCAAAGATGTGAAGCTGTTTTGACACCAAGTCCAGTCTTTGCTGGTGAACCTACATTTACTTGCATCAACCCAACATTTGGGCGTCATATTCTCCCTCCTATTTCAACTATTACCAGCATCCCAGATGTCAGACGTTGTAGTGTGCACATTTAATTGTTCAACTGCCTTACCTGTAGTGGACCTGATTGTGGAGGTGACGGTCGATGCCATAGGTGGTATGCAATCGTCATCTTGGGAATAACCAGCCTGAATGGCCCGCAGGTAACTGTGACTCCTGGTACGAAAACATCCAGGGAGGTCCAGGGCCTCCATGGCCTGGGATTCCACCTCACTGAACACAGACTCGCACACTGACTCAAACTGGCCATTTATTTCTGTTTCACTCACCTGTAAATAGGAAGAAAATCTTACCACGAGACAAACATTCAATTCACCAAATTTCTATGTACTGTATATCTTCTTCTGCGCCTTTCACGTTTCAGTTTCAGTAGTTTTCAGTTCAGAACCAATACAACATTAAGGTAAATCCTAAACATCTCTACTGTATGGAGTCATTTAACTTTAACATAGATAAACTTGATCCAATGAACTACTATATCATGGTCAGCAAAACTTTATGCAACGGTGTGGAATAAAAACTCTTACCCTCATCATATATATTTGATAAAAGAAGAACTGCATGGTAATATAATTCAAATGCATTAAGTTTCGGATCCTCGAGGACCTGCTCCTCGACTGCTGAGGAGTCTGCAGTTTTAGGAGCATATGATGATGAAGTATGGATGTGGGAATGTTTTTTTAATGACTCACCTGGCTCACTTGGCTAACACAGCTAGCCTGACTCAGGGTGCTGACAGCTCGCATATAGCTCTGGTTCCTGGAACGAAACTTGGGTGAGTTGTAGTTGGTGGAGGGATCCAGTGCAATGCTTGGGTGAATGTCCCTGGCAGCTTGCAAATGGTAGCTCTGACTGAACAAAGACAGGAGAAGAGAGGCAAGGGAAGGAGTGAGACTGCTTCGTCACCTCTGACTACTCATACATTGAATTTAGTATAATATGATTAAGAGTGGTGTGGCAAGAGTTGTATCATGTTTGAAATTAAGTATTATTAACTTTAGAGGATCATCTCCAGCTGAACTTCACAGACAGGTCCTGTGTCTCCCAGGTGGGGTGCTTTCACCTCCGTTTTCTTCACCCTATCTGGCTTGTTGGAGTGCTACCAGTGTCATTTTGATTTCTTTGGTGCTGTAACATCTAATCAATGCCAGGAAATGACAGAAGTGCAAATTGGCAGCTAGTTCACATGTACACATTTCAACAGGACATCCTTGTGTAATGCGGGTCAAATAAATGTGCTGCGCCAGCAGCGCAGGTGAGACCAGAATACAGTACCACGCTGTTCAGAAATACAGTGCGCTGATGTGAAGTTGAGCACAATGGCACAGGAGGAAGGATGAGCTTAAAGTACACTAGATGATACTGTGTATGAGTCACATTAGGAATTCCAAGGTATTGTGGGCATCAGACGAATCTATTTGTGACTGCAGGCAGGGATGAGTAAGCATTTTCAGGGCTTTTTATAGAGACAGATGCTGGTGTTTGGCACCGTGGAAAAGGCCAGTGTGATTAAAAGTCCCTCAATTCATCTTGTCAAGCTCTAGCAAGGCTGCGTGTATTTGTGATAAAAGAAAAAGAAAAAGAAAAAAAAAAAACAAACAAAACAAACCTGACTGACAAGTCTAATAATCAATGATTTAAACATTCACTCAATATAGTCTGTAAGAACTTTAAATAGATACAGAATCTGTAGTAACAAAGACCTTCATTGGAGAACATGGTAGATATTCTTGTATGTATATATATAGTATAAAATTATAGTATATAGTATAAATATAATATGAACTTAATGTACAATATTTAAAAAATAATGATTAGACCACTCTGCTGTTTTCTTCAATTCCTTGTTCATCTTAATGCCTTCTTCCACTAAAGGTTTATCACCTGGGGGAAACAATGAACACAAAACCATGCAAT
>JAFBJS010002422.1:106422-119196 GCA_016785265.1 Paraplagusia blochii
TTTTTGTTGTTATTATATTTGTCCAGATTAATGTAGATTAAGTGGAAGCAGACTTTTAAATGGACAAGAAATTAAAGAAAGAGTGGTCTAATAATTTTTTTCATGACTGTATAGATAGATAGATAGATAGATAGATCAATAGATAGATAGATAATATATTGATCAGATTGATCAATCGTTTCCTTTGAGTTCCCTTTGTGCATGGAGCTTATTCACTCCCAGTAAAAAGTGACTGCCCTCTGTGACCTCACTTAGACTGGTCCTGAGTGTTTGCTCTGTTAGACGTCCACATTGAGTGTGTCAGCAGGGAAGTGAGCCAGCTGGCTCCCACTGCTTCAACTGACCACTGCAACATGGCAGTGGTAGGGAAGTGAGGAGAGGGGAGGCACTGAGCTTGTATTCACCTTAAGTCTGCAGCAAAATTGGTGATGTAGTTACGCATGTCACTGTTGATTTTATCCAGGCGGTAAGAGCTGTGGGCAGAGAAAAAAAAAAACAGAGTTACTGGGTCCCGCAAGTGGGAGTATGTGGGATGGATGAGACGTCATTGGAAGAGTCCAATGGCGATAAATGTTTGCTTTGGGCTTCTCTTTTTTAGGGGGCACCAAATGCTGCAAACATTAAGGTGATACAATACAATATGATGGGGAGGTCTTTGGTGTTCACAAACAAATGGCAAAATAATAGACTTGATTGAATGGACTCAAGATTAATGTTGTATGAGTTTTTTTTTTTTTTTTAAAGGTGATAATCTCACACTTGTAAAATTCAGAATATGAAATCAAACAAATCACTGCAAGAAAAAAGCTGTACAAAAACATGAAAGAGAAAAATAATGCTTTGAGTTCATTTGAGAAATGACCAAGAGTCCCTAGGAAAATTATACAGAAATTATAAAATGCCACTTCAACTTTTTGTCTAATAAACTGTTTTTGTCACTGTGACAGGAAGAACAGAACAAAAAAAAATAGAAAACAACAAAAAGGATAACTTTTAGAGAAGACTGTATTTGTCTTTCTTCAATTCCTGTGAGTCATGTTCAACTAAACAGCTCCAGGTTTTACTGGTTTACTTTTACACTGACAGACTGAATTGTGAGTATAATGATGTCTTTACATTTATTTTTGTGACATTTTGTTTGGTAGTACACCATCCAGACACATTTATGGTGAGGTTCAAAAAGGTTTGCTGCTGTAAATAAAAGATTAAAAAATGTCCCCTTATAACATAATTTCTCCGGACCTGGTTTTGAGTAAGGGAACAACAACAGCAGCGTAACAGAACGTTCATAGCAGAAGCAGCAAAGTGAGATTTTTTACATGTGTCGAAATATTTTGCAAAAAAGCTGATTCAGCTTTTGATCTTTTGCACTGATAGACAAGGCCTTGTTGCTAATAGTCACATGTGATGAAGCAATGACTATACAAAGTAAAAACTACAATCCACAGAGAATTAGATATGAGGCAGCAGCAGAGCAGCTGAGTATCTTATCAAACAAGGGAGAAAATCCAGCCTGTGAACGAGCCTCTGCTCTGCAGCACCAGCAGCTGCAGTAATCCACAGAGGTGGAAGTGTAATAGATTAGATTCTGCTTCACAGACATTTTGGAAATGATAAAGTGGATTTTCTGAAGTAATCCAATACATCCACTTCACATGCGACTGCAGAGTTATACATGTGACTTCACCCAGGCAGTGACAGCTGTGGCCACTGGACGTGGATTATTGATACTGACCAGTAATCTCTCTTTATGACATTAACAAAATTTGTCTACAAACTGACTTGTTTCTTAACATTTTTCCTTTATTTTTGGAAAAAACCTTTCTCTTAATATTCAAACTCAACTCTAACTAACTAACCCTACCAAACTAACTTTGTGTTGTAATGTGTTTTACTTTACTCCTTGTCATTGTGATTCACACCACTGCACAGAACGTAGCGTGACCTTGGCCTTTAACCGTAAACCAAAGTGAACAGTGGGCAGTTTTTACCGTTTTCACACTGGCACTTAATTCGGTATTCACTGCATCGCGAAACCAGTTTCGCTTCCCATTTGCGTTCACATTGCAAACTAAGGCGCATTCGCTCCTCAGCTAATGTGCATTAACTAATCGGCCTCTAGTCGGGGATTTCAATGTCGAATTAACTAATACGGGTGTAAAGCAATAAAAAGTAAAACGGTTGTCCCTCCCCGTGTGTGTGAACACAACAACACATGTATTAGTTTAACGAGCTCGTAAAATGCTACGGGAGCGGCTCATCTCCTCGTCAACCATTGCTGCATTATTAGGAACAGGATTACAAAACACTTCCTCAGATTTTTTCTGCTTATCTTCTTCATTTGTTCTTTGTGTCTCCTTCTCATTGCTTTCATACGTCGCCTTGATCTTTCTTTAACCTGCTCCATTTATTCCTCAAATTGCATGTGCGTTTGTTGACAGAATCCATGTTGAATAAAACCGCATATTAACGAGATCTCGTTATATAACCACGTGATCAAATTGAAACTGGACCATGGTTAGACTAATGCGCATTCGCTCCCTTATTGTGTGTGAATGCAAAGCGGGTATCAAATGCGCAGCGAATACCAAATTAAACTGAATGTGAATGCAAGGTGAATCGAATGCGGATTATTTAATACGGGATTGAATCCTGAATTACCTACTTCAGTATTCGATTCCGAATTGAATGAGAAAACGGTGTTTGAGCACCTTGGGAGCAGTGAGGGGGACAGTGCCTGCTAGTTTTGGATTCGAACCTGGAACCCACCGGACCCAATTCCGGTTCCTTTACCACTGGGCCACCACTGCCGTCTCTGTAGAGCAATTGGCTACCACATTTTATATTGTCATCTTTGTCCTTATTTTGACAATGTTTTGTGTTACTATTCCGAACTAGTTAGAACTAGTTCAGTATGGAATAAAACATCTTAGTATTTAACTGATATAAGGTAGAATTATTTGAAAAGCTATTATTTGAATTAGTGGTGGCCTGACGGTTAAGGAAGCAGACATGTGTCCGCAAGGATCCAGGTCGCCACTGAGGTACTCTGAGCATAGCACCCCCCCGATCCAGATAACTTCCATTGGGTTCACCAGCTGTGGAAAGGCAAGCAGTATGGAGCAGTGTGATTTGGGTGGCCGTCCTGGAGACTTTCACCGCGACCCGGTAACAGATAAGAGGATGAAAATGATTGAACATCTGAATTTATCATCATTGTTCATCATTAATATCCATCATCTATTTATATTGAATAGGTGACATCAGTTTTTATTAGCTGCGTTAAACGGCTGCTTTGGAATTTGAATGATTCATTGAATGAAGTTTAAACGATGTGAACAGGGAATTAGGCTTTCGTGATGAAAACAATTTCTCTATTCTTCAGACATCGACTGCCGCCACACATCAGTGGAACCAAGCAGTGTTTTGACCTTGACTTCATAGGGAGAAACACTCGTTCCCAATGATGTTGGAATGAGTAATTACATTGTGTCAAATCAATTACTATTGAATGCTTAGCCAGTGTTAACTCTGATTCATTACGCTGACTCAAGAAGCTAATCATGGTTGGAAGGTAAACAAACATGAGTTATTTTAGAAAGTGCCAGAAATGTGTCTGATTGATTAGCTGGTCCTCTTGAGACACTGGACCTCCATTAGTCAAAGTAATTAATATTGATGTCCTTCACTGCATTTGTGTCACTGCAAAACATATTTTCAAACATGACATGAGTAATTCCACGGCTCATGATTCTGTAAGTGAAAGTCTCTGCATGTCATGAAGACATTATCATTATCAAAGCAGAGGTTAAATGTCTTTGGCAGAAGCCATCACATTATTTAGACTGACTTTATCATGTAATACATCACAGACAGAATCTGAGGAGTTTGGGTTTTTAATGATTATCCTCAACGTCTTCAATGCCTTTTTTTGCAGAAGATGTTCTGGGTCAGCAGTTCAGTACCTGTGACATGTTCCTTATTGTTGCGAGGAGTAAAAAAAAAGTGTCCTGTCAACCAGGAGGAGGCAAAGACGGAGAGAGAGAAAGGGTGACACAACCTGACAGCCTGTTCTCACTCTCGTCTCTCGTCCCTGATTTGCTCCATAGAGCTGCTGCTGTCACACTTCTACAACAGGACACTGAATGCAGGGAAAAAATCCCAAACTACACACTTGAATTCCATTTAATTTTCATGTCAATGAATCGGTGTAGCAGCAGATTTTCCTGTCAGCTGTCAGTCGTAGTAAAACCTGGATCTGTGCTCGCAAACACTGTAGAATCTGCTGCAGTGCAGGGTTTTAGGAGAATGGAAATGAGGCTTGGTTGAATGTATAGTATTTCAGTAGATTGAATGTGTTGTTTTCCCATAGACACAGGTGCATTCTCTCCAACTCTGGCTTTCCAATAGTTTCTTTCTAACTGACCACAATGGAATGTTACCTTTAGCCACTTCCTGTTGGACATTAAAGCTATCAATTTTCCCACCATTATTTCAAATGAAGCTGCACTGCTGCAACAAACCTCCATTGTAGCACTTCAGCATCTTAGCTTAATTAATGCCGCAGCTATTTTAGAGATTGATAATAGCAAAGTCTACTTCAAAAAAACTAAGGGAGCCTAACTTTTCTTTTTGGCTCTAATCACATGGGAAAATAGAAACATAAAAGCAGTTCACCAATGTCATGTAGTGGAACTGAACTCTTTTGTAGTAGTAAGTAGCTGTCACTGAGTGTCACAGAGAGAACAATCAGGACTGCAGGCAGGCCAGCAGAGAGAACATGGAACCTTTTTCTAAGATGCTTACCATTGCACAATTAAACATGGTTATTGATGCATACATTTTACTTGATTAATTATTTTCCCCCCAGCATATTGGCTTCTGTAACTTAAATGGTAGTCCTGGTTATGGCATGTTGTGCAAAGTTATGTTAAGCATTTTGGTAAGTTTATCCCTGTTTGTTTAACATAATAAACTTTTCATGTATTTTCCAGTTACCAATATCAGACAAAAGCTGTATCTCAATAGTCAGTTGAGTTCTCTAACAATTGTAAGGCTATGGGATTGATTCCAGGCTGGGTAGATTGCTGAGTTAGATAGATGGCAAAAACTGCAGTGTACAGCATGTAACACAGCAATGTATACAACAAGTGAAGATAATTTACCATGTAACTGCATGTTTCCCAATGAATAGAGAAAAAAAGCACATCACAGGTAAAGCACAGTACCTTCAATTGTTTTTTTTCTTTCCACATTATAGTAGCTTCAATGCCAATAAACTGAGTCTCTGCTTTTAGCTGATAAGCTGTCATGATATACCTGTTAGTTAGGCTGAAGACACATTTTTTTTTCAAAATGTTGTGGATACAGCCGAAAAAACCTCACAAGATAAAATAATGATTATATATAAAGGTAGTCTCCACGAAGATCCTTCAGAAGCCTAAAGGGAAGACACGATATTGAGTTCTCAGAGATGGTTTTTAAGCAGTATGCACAGAGTTCCATAATGACACACCGGGGGACAGTCATGGTGTCTCGGGACGACCGTCGTCATCCTGACTCAATAACGCTGCTGCTGTCGATGCACTCAAAGCCGGGCCGCACAGCCTGATCCCTGCTGGTCAATATCTTCCTTTCAGTAGAAACCCAGCAGCCGGAATGTAACCACTGAGATAGTCATTACTCAGCAAGGCCTTGGAGTACAATAACAGCAACTGATAGCTTTTTCAGCCATTGCTTCCCCATAAATCAGTCACTGTTTGCAGCCATTCAAAATGAATGAATCGCCAGAGAAGGCTGTGCGAGGCACCAAGGAACACGCATACCTCACTGCGGGGCCTCCTGCATTACATCATAATCTGAGAGAGCTGCATGAATGGCCAGAATGGTGCATCTTCTGTGACAGAGTGCCATTACCACCTGATCGTGATCCATAACATCCCATCCATTACCAAACTGGATGTCCATTCAGTTTTTCGTCAGCTCCCTATGCATCTATAAAAAATATTAGTAGAGGCATCGCTTGTTGTGCATTCTATCTCTGTTGATGTTATATTTTCTCGTTTGTTATAAGCACAACTGGATGTACATTGTTTTCTGCACCACTGTCGTTGACAATGCTGTGATATGGGTTTCTTCCTGCATGGTTCCTTTTTCCTCCCCACTTTCTTGGAACTAGAATAGGAGTCTAAAGGGTTTCAGGTTCGAATCCACCTACTGCCAAGATACCACTATGGTCCACTGAGCATGGCATTGTCCCCACAAATTGCTCCCCAGGCAGCACAATGCTGCCCACTGTTCACATTGGTGATAGGGCTGGGTATCGATTTATATTTTTTAAATCGATTCGATTCACATGGTACGATTCGATTCAATTCACGATTCGCTTCGGTTTTCGATTCAGTTTTTGTCATATCAATTATAGTTCAGTACCAACGTTATTCTCAGAAGAAGCAAAGCTAAAATTGAAACTTAATCCATTTGCTAATAAAAAATGTATTTTTTTACATTTATTTCCATCACAAATTTACTCAAGGCAGTCATATTAATCCATCATGCATTTTGATGTAACATGACTTAACCCAAAATGACAAGGCAGACTCCAGTTTTAGATTTTAGATTTTAGTGCCATGTTGTTTTCACATTTGTTTTACATGCGAGTGTAAAACTCGCACGTAACCACGTAAATACAAAATCACCTGTGGTGCATGAGCACATGTAAAGTTGTTGGGAAAAGAAGGAAAAAAAAGATCAATTTTTGGATTTATGAATCGATATCGTCCTATTAACAAAAAAATTGATTAAAATCGATTCATCGATTTTTTTTTAAACCCAGCACTAATTGGTGATGGGTGCAGTGGTGTGGATCACAATGTCACAATGATAAGCCTTCCTTATTTTCCCAAAGTGATCCCCAATTTAATTAATAAAGGTCTGTCTATCTAGCTCTATCTGTATCTATCTATCCGAGGTTCCCAAACTATTGCTTGTGCCCCATAGTGGAGTGCAGAGCCATTGCAGGGAGGAGCACAGTACAATCTACTTGCCCCTTCTCTCGCACAATTGCACCCTTGTCATAAGCAGTAGAGAGAGCACCGAAGTGGCCGTGCAGGTTCCTTGTAGAAAGTGTTGTCTACAGATAAGCAGACCTGAGACATTTCTCAGTTTCGGGCGATTTATTGTATCAAAAAGGTTCTGACCATGGCAGTTCCAACCAAATCCCAAATACTGATACAGTTGGTTCTTCTTATACACTCACATCACAAGTCAATTTTCATCAGACCTGTGAATGCGGAATGTTGCGCTCCTGCACCCTGACATTGTCATGGGTACATCTTTTTCTCCAAACCTTCCTGTCTGAGTCACAATAGTCATACGGTGCCTGTTATCTAGGCGCCAGTTTGGTGATTCTATTAATCAAGCCTCTCCCTGCGTGAATGGGGTGGTGTTTTGTTAGGCGCTTTTCCTGGCACAAGCGCTTAACACAACACCGAGAGACAGTGCCGCCAGAGCAACTACTGCTAATAGGACAATAAAGAGTGTTAAACTGCCATCTAGTGTTGCTGTGGTTGTGTCCAGGGAGAACATGTTACAACTAACATTAAAGTTTCTGACCTCCGTGTAATTACAAAGCAAAGGATGAACCATGGGTTTGTATGTGTAAGTATGTCCTGTTTTTTGCAGAGTGGGATGCACAACAGTATTCTAATAAACCAAAGGGGGAGCGCCCAGCAGAGGAAATTTGTCCGTACAAGACGCAAACTGCCAACCTCAGATCAACTCACTTCCTGTCTTTGTTTGCTGTGCATTTATCTGTTTTAGACACACTTTTAAATAGAAATTCCAGACTACGTTATTGCAATACAGCCCAGTGTTTAGACCAGGCCCACAAATGTCATTTGAATTCTTGAAATCTTGTTTAACAATTAACTTTTTACATTTAAATAAAAAATACCAATACTAAATATGCATGCACAATTTCATGTGTTTTGGGTAAATCACCATCACAGTTCAGAAATAAATTAAAACAATAATCAGTGATAATTTGATGCATTTTCATTGGTTAGAAAATAATAATCAGAATTTAATCTGTGCAACTGTAGGAGGTACTTTCATCTTGACGACTCAACAGTTCACATTCTGTCAGAGGATCAAAAGGTGGCCGCAGTGACCAAGTCAGTCGCCCGCAAGCCAGTTCTAAAAAAAGACCTAATCACGAACTATCACTGTCTAAAAATATTCAATTGTGTTGCCATTCTTTTTGAATTGCATTTACAGTGATGTAAATTAAAAACAAAAAGTATAAAAATATATAAAAACCTAAAAAAGATCATAAAGTAGCAGAGTTCGCTATTATGAGAATTCTGACGTAGAATGGGCCAGAGGTCAGTCTAGTGCGCATGACAAACTTAGTCTTGGTCTTGAGCATTGCGAAGATAAGGAGACAAAAGCGATTTCTACCCACATAAACATGGCGGAATTATTTTTACAGTGAATGGGAGGAAGAGTTATTTTTTACTAATGTGAGAGAAAACTTTGCGTGTCTTATTTGCAGTGCGACTGTGGCGACGGCAAAGCGGCACAACGTGGAGAGTAACTTGTCACAAAAGTTACCATGCTAACTACCCACCTGGCAGCACTACGAACACAATAGATCCGTGAAATGCAGCTTAATTTTTGTTAAATCTTACATAATTAGTCATTTCTACAGTGGTGCAGAGTTCATGATTTGATCAAAACTGATCATCGCATCGCATCTTGAAAAATTGGAACGTGGTTTCCTGCAAAATGTTGTGGTAGTTATCATTTGAAAATGAAACAATTGGAAAGGTAAATAAGAAATAAATATTGCATGTTGAAGTTTATCTGTTTCCTACCTTGTTAAATCATTCTGAATCCTTATTGCTACATTATTAATCATAAACAACCAGTGTCTTCAGCTAGAATGTCATTTATATAATTTAATTTAATTAAAAATGAACTGTGCAACTTTTTTCTTTCAGAATTGTGTGATCAAAGTGGTATCCCTTTCAGTACTCGGTGTCCTTGAAGTAGCTCTCGGTTTCAAAAAGGTTGGCGACCCCTGGTGTAGAGCATAAAATTAAGTATAAGAAATTAAAAAAAAAACCTCAGTGAAAATAGTCTTCATCAAAGGAGTGTCTGTCTTCTTGACAGTAGAGTTTTGGTTTTTGAAATCTATTCTAAATTCAAATGAATCGTCAGATTCGTCAGATTTGTCAAGAAAATCACATAACATGTTTGTTCTTCAAGTTTTGCCAAAGGACTTCACATAGTACATCAGCCATCACCTGAATCAGGCTGATGTTGTATTCACTGCACAGTCACCAGTCAGCAAAATGCTGGTTTTTCTGCGAGTCATCGCTGTAATTACTGTTTTTACATTTATCTGTGAACAAAGAGAAACAGAGGCCTCTGAAGGAGGGACGGAGCTGAAATCACATTATTCCTGTGCCAGCTCTTTGAATTAAGACTGGAAAAAGATTCATCTTCCATGCACTGTGCATTAAAGCAGCGTCTGAAGCGCTGTAACAATGCACTCTGAAACCACAAAAGGAAGTAAGAAAGAGACAATGAGTTGCCTTCAAATTACTTGGCTGTTTAATTTAATAGTTGGAAAATTAATAATGAAAAATAGTCTTGGAGGTAGTGTTTAAAATCATCTTTTAATTGCCTTACATGTAGTTGATGATGGGGTTTTGTTTTTAGACAAAGTTGATAATAATACGCTTAAGATTATGAACATTTTGATAAAAGGAAAAGAAATCTATGTATCTAGGTATTTCTACTTAAGTGATTATTAGTATTATTATTATGAATAAACAATACATGCTTCATAGTGTCTGATGGATGGAAATCTAGCATGATCAGGACTCAATGCTATCAATGTCATCATACAGAGTAAAAAAAAACACTCACATTGACATTCATAGCAAATCTCTAGTAGACCCTGAACGCATCATTTAGACTATAAATGTACTGGCACAGATGTGGCCATCACATGTCCTATATGGGCTAACCTCTGCATGACCTTGCCACATGACAGGTCACGGGTGGAGCTGGGATGGAGTTTTTTTTTTTTTTTTCCTGAATAAAGCGAAACCATAACCATATATTTAGCATTAACCTTCATGGTACACTGACGGTATAATGAATTCACAAAGTCTGACAAGAAACCAGCAGCGCAGAGAAACATCACTGTGTGATGCAGTCATTTCCATCAGAGAATGCAAAGGGCTAGCAACCATGGACATTAAAATTGTGGTATGTATAAAAGTTAAAGGGAAAAAAAAACATCTTGCCATCTTTTTATGTGTCCTTCAAACTGTTGAGAGACTCTCCCTAACTGGCAACCTTGGAGTTTAATTAGAACTGTTTAATAGTTAAGAGGCCAAGTCAAATAAAAGAAACAGACTGAAAACCAACAAATCAACAAGGTCATGTTCATTCATGCTATTACAGAATACAGAACATTCAAACTTTTCATTAAACGGGTGCAGTTCTAACACTGTCATTAATATTCAATCTCCCATCAGTGATGACGTATGGCAATTATTTCTTGATCTTTTGAGATTTAAAGCAGTTCTTTATTTATGTATTAGTTGTATCCTAACTTGTGGTGATTATTATCTAGCAGTTTTTCAATATATGGGTTAAAGGCTCAGTCAAAGCTGCAACCCAAGATTTTGCAGGTCCTGGCAGGATTGCTAAAGAACCAAAAATATTAACACCAACATTAATTTTGTTGACCTGTTAAGTAACACAAAAAATACAAACTACTACAAAACAATACTAACTATCTTTATCTATCAATTCGTTATCTATCAATTCTAATCCGCCCTAGTATCATCGTATCATGTGAGGAACACTGAGGCCAAGAGCCAATCAGATAACAAGAACGCTTACAAGATGTCAACAAAGCACAAGGGACGTGCAAATACAGAGATACATTGAGATACAAGTAGGGATGTCCGATATATCGGTCCACCGATAAATATCAGGCCGATATGAGCATAATTTTTAATATTGGTTATTGGTTTCGTTTTTTCCACCGATAATATTAATCTGATGCTGTAAAGCCGCGGTCTCGGCAAATACACTGGACTTCCGCTGGACTTCCGCATGAGGAACTGAGTCTGCAGTACTGACTCTCTCTCTGTCAAAGGCTTGGAGTAATATATGGTAAAGAACAGAGAAGAGAGGAAAAGAAATCAGACAAACTTCACGGAGTTCGTCTTCTTGGAGAACCAGCCGTTCTCTCCCGTTCAAGACACTGTTTTTACTAAACGTGTGGAGTTTCTGTAGCCGGGCTATGTCAGTACTAATTGTATTTGAAATACTGTAAGTATTTCAGGGACATTTGCCAGTGAAATGCGTTCCGTGTCGTCTCTCATGTCATCAACCAGAAGAGTCGTTTACATTGTGACGATGCTGAAGTGTTTTTTCTCTCATTAAAGAGGACTTTTCACTCTTATACTGCAGCTGTTTCTATCTGTGTCCATTTATATTGACTATTGTTGTGAGGCTGAATGAACCCGGTTCATAATGTTAATGAATGTGTTTGGAAAGTTCTTCTGTCCAACATTAGAAATTTCTTGTTTACATCAAATGCTGCACAAAGAATCATAGGACTGTTTCAGACAAAATGGTAAAAATAAATGTGTCATTTTCCCAAAACTTATATTGAAATAGTGTGTTTATGTTGTATACAATTATTTATAGAATTCATTTAATCTGGTATCACACTAATTCAGGGGAAATTAGCTGCCTATATCGGTATCAGTTCACATCGGTATCGGAAATTACGTTTTTGGGCAATATTGGTTCATATCGGTATCGGTAAATCTAATATCGGACATCCCTAGATACATGTAACCTGACGTATGAAAACTCCCAGTTATGAGTATCAATTGAGATACATGTCATCACACTGCATCATACTGTTAGCTTTACTGCAGGTGGTGAGATATGTCAGTTGGGATGTTGTTTTACTGAGAGCACCTCAGTGGCAACTTGGCAGACGGTGGATTTGAACCTGAAGCCTTGTGGACCCAAATGTGCTTCCTCAACCGCTCAGCCACCACTGCCGCCCATGCAACAAAAATATCATAAATATATATAATTGCGACAGTGCAGCAGAGGTTAGTGCTCAGCTGTAGGAAGGAGAGCACAGTGAACGGTGACGCAGGTGCAGCACTGGATGCAGGTGATTGAAATTCAAGTAATCAAACCTCTCCCTATATTAGTAGGAGCCGGGACCAAGGAGAGAAGTGGACAGAGAGTAGACCAATTCAGATGGGCATTGTGTAGAAGCTGAGCAATTATTAAGAACTGCCTGCGACAGTTATATACCATTTTGCTTTGGTGAATGTGAATTTTCAGTAGGACTTTGAACCAGTTTAAGGAACTTATGGCATTTTGTCTGGACAGAAACACTAGACACAGTATTTCTTTGGTAAAGTGCAAAGAAACTATTTCTCCATATTTGCCAATCTGTCACTACCTGTGACCTGTGAAGATTTTTAGCTTGACCTGCCATCAAACGAGTCTAAATGCGGGATGCTGCTTATCCCATTTTTCAGGCGTTGCCACAGCGAGTCAACGATTTCCATCTCACCCTGTCCTCCGCATCCTCAACTCCAACTCCAACTACCTCCATGTCCTCCCTCACCGCATCCATAAATCTCCTCTTTGGCCTTCCTCTTCGTCTCTTACCTGGTAGCTCCATGTCTAGCATTCTTCTCCCAATATAATCAC
>JAFBJS010002422.1:119402-142920 GCA_016785265.1 Paraplagusia blochii
CTGGCTTCTCTAGCTTTTTCTCCAAACCTTCCTGTCTGTGTTGTCCCCCTGATTACCTTGTTCCTGATCCTGTCCATCCTCACCCCAAAGAGAATCTCAGTGTCTTTAACCTCCACCTCCAGCTCTGCCTCTTGACTTCCACCTATTCCTAGTGTCTCTAATCCATCCATTATGGCTGGTCTCACAACTGTCCTGTAAACCTTTCCCTTCACCTTAGCTGACTCTCTTCTATCACAGACCACTCCAGAGACCTTTCTCCAGTTCCACAGTCTCCACTGTGGAAGTGAGGCAGAGAGATGAGAGAATATAAATGTATATATATATATATATATATATATATATATATATATATATATACATTCCATTATTGGTTTTAACCGGTTAAGGATTGTCAAAATGTCACATCACAACCTAGATGTAAAACTAGAAGTATAAAAAGTCTGTTCTGTCTGAAGAAAGCTGATTGAAAAAATATGTCTGGTTCATAGCCCTGATTTAAAGTGTTAACAATTCTAGGAAGTTCCAGGATCTAATAATTCTTCTTTCTCAATGTACTGTACAAAGGCATAACATCATGAATGCTTAAAATAGAAACTCTTAAATGGATGCAAGTTGTTGGTGTCCATAGATCAAACACTCACAAATGATTCTCAAATAAAAGTCAAATACGTTTTCTAGATGGTTGAGTTGTGTTCAAGCTAAATCATTTCAAGAGGATAAAACTGTGTGTGCTTTTATGTGTGTTTACCTCTGGGAGTCCAACAAGTCCCTCGGTCTGATAATGGCCTTAACCAAAGCATCTGGTCGCACGGACTTTTGGGGCGATGTCTTAGGGCTGGAGTCTGACTCGCCGCTCTCCTCATCCCCCATGGCTTTGACGTAGCTGCTGCTGCGCATCCTACGACAAGGGATCTCATCATCTTTCCCACCACCAGGGTATCCTCCCCATTCATCCTGGGGCACCTGAGTGTAGAAAGTGATACCGTCAGATGTTCAATACGTTACACAGACACGGATTACAACGTGCTAGGAGAAACTGTTGATAACGTCCAAGAATTGGTTTGAGATATCATTAAATGTCAGGATGGAAAGATCAAATCTGTTGAGTTACAGATGGAGCACTTCTATTTAGCTTTGAATTCAACCTTGATATCATATAGAAATTCTTGGCCAAAATGACGTCAACAAGGTTAAAAATCCATGCACCTCGTGCACCTCGTGTTCACCTCGTGGTTTATCTCTAATTGTTGTTAACATCGATAACACTTTTTTAGAAATTATGTATATAGACGACATTCAAAGATTATATTTTTGCAAACACATTAATTCTCTCAGGCATTGTTGTCGTTGGTTTCATCTCAGCATGATTTCTACTCTCAACATTTTTCTTTATGGCTTTTTTTTGTAGACAACAATTACAAAAGTTGGCAGTTTGGCAACTCCCTGCAGCCAGAAATAGCAAAAGAAAAAGCAGCCATAAAAGTGATAGCAGGTTTGGCTTAGCGTGCAATAGTCATGGAAAGAAAATGAAATTCTTTCACTTGATTCAACTGAAAATAAAATTGCTTTTTTAATTCCTTTCATATCATAACGAGCAGCAAGAATGGTGGTGATACATTTTTATTATGTTGTTTTTTTTTAAATAAATAATTTGTTTTAGTGCAGTGGTTCTTAACTCGCAGGTCACGACCCAAAAGTAGGTCACAGACCCGTTCTGAATGGGTCGTGAACGAAATAATGTGAATCAGCTGTTGACCATATGTTTTATTTTGGGAAATCTATTCTGAAAGGCACACTTAACAAAATGAGTATATTAAAATAAGTGATATTTTAACCACTGATCTATAGCATAGCCTAGATCAGGGGTCACTAACTGGCGGACTGCGGTCCATATCCGGACCCAGGGGTAATCCTGTACGGACCCGGGTCTATAATCTATTTATACGGCAGATCAATTTAACAGGATAGTTTTAAGGTGCGCAGCTTTTTTAGTGTTTACGCCCAACACAGGAAAAGCTGCGCCGCTATCAGGAAATAAACTGACAAATCGTGTACAGGTTAAATTATCCCAATTATCTATCTATCTATCTATCTATCTATCTATCTATCTATCTATCTATCTATCTATCTATCTATCTATTCCCATGACGACGTGTAATATAACTATTGCACAGCTGCTTCCTTGAATTAAACTCTGCTATAGTGGACCCGACATCCATTACCTGCCTGGTGAAAGAAATCTGCATGACCAAACAGTGTGTGTAGTTATCACACATCACCACCATCCCTCAGTACAGTAAACTCTGTTGATTGTGCACTGTTGACACTCTTCTAACATTCTAATGAGGTTAATAAACCTTAATCATCAAATAAAACTTGGTCAGAAATCCTACAACTCCATCTGGGAATTAAAGGTTTACCCAGTAATTATGCCGTCTATTCTGTCCTGGCAGTCACAACAACAGTCCATCCAACCCCCCGACATAATTGGGGTAAATCTGACTGGTGACAGATTTTCATCACTCTACAATAATTCTGCATTTAAGAATTAGTTTTAAAATCAGCAACAAATCTCTAACAATCACATTTGTTATAATTAAACTGAATGAAGCTCGTAATTACGGTGATTAGACTGACTTTGTGGAACTGATTTACTGGTGACAGTCGGCTATGAATGGTGTCAGCTAAATGGATGGATTCACTTTCTGAGGTAAATGTCAACTATCTGAAAATTAACAATTATACTTTAATTAACATTGAATGAGAAAAGGAAAAAAAAACAGGAAATGAATCATCTACTTAATTGATTCATTTACGACTCTAAGGAGTTTTTAATTGAATCTCGCTCCTGAAGTTGGTGACACAGACTCTATTGACCTTAAAGTTAAATCACACACAGCGTAGTGACCGTGCCAACAACTGTCACAGTAAATTAAAGACGCTCAAGACCATGGATGATTTACAGCCTAATATTAAAGGCCTGTTCAAATTGCAAAACTTTATTAATATCAGCCTTTGGTCCTGTTGATGCAAAATTGTATTATTACAAAGATGTGCATTCTTTACAAGAGAAAAAATTACAAGAACAATCCCTCTTCTAAATTGGACAAAAGTGAAACATTTGTGAGAATGCACACAGATTGAGGTCCCCATGAGCCTGAGATCGCCCCCTGTTGGCTTTAAAGGGGAGGTCACATTTGTTTGCCACAAAAACACTAAACACAAACATCTTTCAGTCTTTGTGTGCTTATCTGTTACTGGGTCAAGGGCCAGTAGTCTCCAGGACTGCCACCCAAATAACATTTAACCATACTAGACCTAGACTTAAACCTTACTGCAGGTGGTGAGCCCACTGGAAGTCAACTATCCTAACCAGGATTCAATCCTTCCCAGGAGGTGAATCCTGAAGTTTCACACCAATGACAGAGATATTGCTTCTGTGCCGAAGAAACACACAGTGACAAATTAATTTGTTACTACGAAACTCAGGTCGTCAGGTCGTCAACTAAACTCAGGTCGTCAGGTCGTCAACTAATGGTGCTCAAACCAAAGAATAGGCACAAAGTCAACTTTTTTTAACGAGGCAATTTAACTTTCTCTAGACCTTAAAATCCAATTATTGACCACATGTGCTTTGTAGAGTGTATACCTGGTTTCTATACTTAATAGGATTTTCCCCAAATTTTTTACAAGTCAAATAAAAAAAAAAAATCAATTACCTAAATCCATTCATAAGCCTATTGTGATCCAGACAGGAACTTGGAGACCGATACTTATCCCCTGTGAAGGCATACCCACTCCAACACACACTCTGATAATGGTCATTCATCTGCTGTCCAAAGACAGTCTTGCAGCAGGTACCAAATGGAGTCGATGGGTTAATTAGGTCTTGGAGGGGTTTGGTATTTTTAGACATCTAATTAATGGAGGGAATGCTGGAGGCCAGGCACAAGCTGTGGAGAGATTTGTTTCATTTGGACCGGCTGATAAACTGGAGTGAGTTTAGGTCGTCTCCCAGGGAGGATACAAAATCCTCCAGCGAGCCTAATAGCTGCTGCAAACGCACAGGTGGAATCAACAAAGTTTAGTTTTCAGTTAATCAGTTGAACACTGGAGGGCACTCTTCAGACAATGGCACAGCATTGACTGGGATAGATAACAATATCGTACATATGACTTACAAAAACAGAGGCCCAGCAGTAAATGCTGCCAAGTTGATTAAATGACATGAAAATAAGATGCCAGTAGCTTAGCAACAATCAAACAGCATGGTGTAATATGCATTTAATGCAAAGTGACAGGAAGTTGACTTAGATCTTGCCAATTTCACTCCTGACCTATACAGTTTTCACATTGGCACTTGGTATTCGCTGCGATGCGAAACCAATTTCGCTCCCTGTTTGCGTTCACATTACAAACTAACGCGCATTCGCTCCTCAACTAATGCGCATTAGCTAATCCACCTCTAGTCGGGGGTTTCAATAATGAATTAACTAATACAGGTGTAAAGCAATAAAAATTAAGACGGTTGTCACTCCCCTCGTGTGTGTGAACACAACATCCGTATCAGTTTAACGGCTCAACTCCTTGTCAACCGCTATATGTTGCTGCATTATTAGGAACAGGATTACAAAAAAACTTCCTCATATTTTCTCTCCTTATCTTCTTTATTCGTTCTTTGTGTCTCCTTCTCATTGCTTTCATACGTCGCCTTGATCTTTCTTTAACCTGCTCCATTTATTGCTCAAAATTGCACATGCGTTTGTTGACAGAATTCATGCTGAATAAGATTTTATATCTCGTTATATAACAACGTGATCAAATTGAAACTGGACCATGGTTAGACTAATGTGCATTCGCTCCCTTATTGTGTGTGAATGCAAAGCTGGTATCGAAATGTGCAGTGAATACCAAATTAAACTGAATGTGAATGCAAAGTGAATCAAATGCGGATTAGTTAATACGGGATCGAATCCCGAATTACCTACTTGGGTATTTGATTCCGAATTGAATAAGAAAACGGTGACACTTTGCCTATTTCAGTGGTTCTTACCCTTGTTGGAGCTACCAAACCCCACCAGTTTTATATGCGCATTCATCGAACCCTACTTTAGTAGAGTGAGTCGATGTGTCAGTGATGCTTTTATTAAGCATATTGCCAATGATTGCTACAAGCACCATTGTTGCAGTGTTTCTAAAAATGTGGGCTGTGGTCCCCTGGTGGGAAACAGTGACATAATGGTGGAGGAGGTGGACATTTTCTCTTATTGTAACTCACTTTTATCTAAATTTGATTTATAATAAAGAAAGGGAGGGGCATGGAAAGCAAACTTCTTGTTATTGTGACATACACAACTGCACACAAAGAAATTCAACCTCAGTGCTTGACCAATTACAATTACAGTGGGCAGTTTTGAATGGACAGGGAGCAGTGAAGTTTGAGGATGCTCAGTGGAGCTTAGTGACAACCTGGCAGTTGGGTGATGCCAACCTGGAACCCTCTGGGATCCCAGTCCGGTTCTTCAACCACTCGCTACCACTGCTCCACGATATGTGACCAAAAATGGCATATGTGAAGTAATTCAATTTTCTAAAATGTCAAGATTTTTATTTTGAGGTGGTAGAGGCAGAAAAGGATTGAAAATCCACACTGTAGAAATTGTAGAAACATTGAGGAAAAATAAAATAATTGTTGGTTTCCTGATTCAGTTTGCTGTCTTTTGGCAAAGAACTCAGATCAATCAGGATTCAGGTCTCACTCTGAGCATTACTAGTTGCCTCCCATTCTTACAGGTAGTAAATCAGTTCTTGAAATTGAGTGTATTGAAGTCTCAGAGTGTGTTAAGGTGGAACCAGTCCCAACAGTCATTGAGCAGAGGAGCTCTGTAGCTCTGTGGAGAGTTCCCACCATTTAAACCTAAACCCATACCTGTGGTCCATTAGTTACCAGTTCTTACCACTTTAGGGTCTGTACCTGATTTATTAGGTATTTCTACAGTACAGACCTGAACTAGGGTGCAATATAAGAGTGCAATTTTATATTTAGTTTCTTTTTAGCTTTTTTATTTTTTTATAGCTTTAAGTTTTATAGTTCTTTGACATTTGGTAAAATTGCTAAAATCGACAGGTTATCTTCACAGGTGTGTATGGCTGTGTCTTTATGTGTCTACAGGTTGTTGTGCTCGCTCCTGCAGGACAGCAGTCCATTTTATTGATTACTCTGAAGTTCAATATTCTTAAAGCACCACTAATAGGAAAACATAAGTTATTCTGTTCAGGTAGAACACAGGCTGAGAGACAGAGAAGCAGCGTCAGATCAACCCAGTGTAGATAACAGGGAGAAGACTTCAAGAGACCTTCAAGGCTCAGTCTTTGGAATCCAAATTCAGTCCCCTCACCATCTTATTTCCTCCCACAGGAGTCTCTGGATATATGTCCCCCCGTATTACAGGAAAGAACAAAGATATTGATTCCTCAATCCAAAACCAAGTGACTGATGCTGTAACCACATGACAAGCAACATCTTTTCTTTACTTGTTACTTTTTTTTTTTACTTACACTATACCACTATATACATGTGCAACCAATACTTAACTATGTGTGTATATGTGCTGCCCCTATGCACACATTTAAACAATACATATATTGTATTGTTTCACATTCACATCCACATTTAAACAATACACAATTTTTTGCTCCGGATTTACATAGTTCTCTCAGCAAGAGTGTATAAACATAACTAATATCATGTGGATTAATATTACTAATATTTTATATAACATTATGTACGTATGTAGTCATCTCTAGTGATAATGACTGTCAAACCATAATGTGGACATATACAATTGAATTGAGTGGAATAAAAATAAATATATAATACATAATATCTAATACATACTATATAATTATAATATAATATAATAATTAATTAATATTGATATAATATATAATTATATTTAAAACAAATTTATATATATACATTTTTTAAAATCATCTATATCATCATACATCGTACATATATAATTTAAATCCTTTTTAATAATTAACTAACTTTTAGAAAAAAAAAATTAAGAAAAAATGATGTAGGTCTGTCTGTCTGTCTATCTTTCCATCTATCCATCCATCCATCTATCCATCCATCCATCCATCCATCTGTCTATATCCAGTATGTTGTTATTCATTATGGTTTCATTGATATTCATTTGCAAACCAAGGGGTACTGGGTTGTTTTTGCCAGATTTAGATTTACATTACAGATACACATACATAAACATTACATTTACATTATAGAAATATACCTTAGTCTACAAGATGAAAAAAAATCAGTTTGGGGACCACTGTTGGATGTGATCCTTCTGTGAAAACAGAGACTTAAAAAGAACAAATTTGGTCTTTTACTCCAATCACTTCAAAAAACGAACTCATCTCAAGAGGGCTAGGTCGAGTGTAAGTGTCTCTGAATGATGTATCTGTCCTCGAATAGAGGCCTGTTCAGTTGGTCAGACACTCTTTCTCAGTATTTTCACACTAGAGCTCCTAAAAGGACATCCCAGGTCAGAACCAGAAGAAGTCTGAGCAGGACTGGTCAGAGGAAAACACTGAACTATGACCCATTCCATTTTTTTTCATTCAATTTTCTGTGATTTATTAAAATACTTCTAAGTGATATCTATTTGTTACTTTTTTCTTCTAACCCTCTTAAAAGTAAGTATGAGTAAGAACAGTGTTGGTGTCATAACAAATCACCTCCCACTCCCACCAGGGCTTTCCCTCTCAGGTTTAGTCTACAGCCAGCTAATAGTGGAAGCTTGTCAGCTTATCATCATGAAAGCTTACACATGTGCTTGATCTTGACTGCCTGCCAACAGTAAATACCTACTCCATGCTGTGTATTCTCTTTACTGATTAAAACACTGGAGAGAAAACGACTTGAATCGTTTTTGACAATATAGTGGATTAGCTGCTAATCAGCTAAGAACTTGTAAGCACTTTAAAATGATTATTTGTTAAATTTTTTCAACACAGGATCCTCTTCATGTGACTGGAGCAAATGCATTTTTTTTGTCTTTTAAAGTTGTGGTCCCCAACACTAAGGACCTAGGACGGATCAGCTGGACAGTCATGCTGACCACAAGAACCGCACAGGTTGTTGGAGGAATTCTGCATTTTCAAAATAAAACATCTTATAGACTTTGTAACCTGACTGTCTTACATAGTTTCAAATATTTTTCAGAACATCTCTAAATGAGGGAAGTCGGTGAGTGAGGGTTTTAATGCACATTTTCTGGATGAATAATTATTATTTCTGTAATGGCCATCATTTGGCCCAGAGGCAACGTCTCTGTGGTGTGAAACCCCAGGGTTCACCTCCTGGGCAAGTTGGAGTCCCGGTTAGGGTGGTTGGCTTCCAGTGGGCTCACCACCCGCAGGAAGGAACAGTGTAGTGCAATGTAATTTGGGCAGCAGTTGTAAAAAGTGGATGAAAATGGATGGATAGATAATTATTATAACTAAACCATCATTTAATTCACTGGTAACAAGAGACAGACTGCAGATTTATTTTGTTTTTACAGTGCCAGATTTTTTCTGTTTTGCAGTTTACTCTTGTATTATTTTTTATCACCAGCTTTTTCAAACTACACCATTGGCAAATCATGGTGGTAATGAACTGCTTTATCAAATCACTTCTCAAAGCCATGTCAGCAGAAACATCCAGGAGTCACCGCTACACACTGACAGCTCAGAGTACGGAGACGTTATCAGTTCAGAGAGTTAAAGAATCTGAAGGACCAAGATGATTTAAGTCATTTACGTTAATGTGATGTGGTCACATGTCTGCGCCTGTGTATAAAATCATCCAGGCAAAGCAGCGACTGACTGTTTCAATGGTAATGCTAAAAGATAGAACTAGAAATAGAACTGCAGTAAACATAGCATATATGGCATAACCCAGGCATATCTGGTAATTATTCTTTATTATGATATTAGCAAATCAATAATGTTAGTCATCTGTTGTATCGCATATCCTCAGTGCATTATTTGTTATAGTTGGAAAAATTTTGTTGGCAATAATAACAATAATAACAACAATTTGTGGACCTGGTTAGGAACACATACAATTATTGCATGTACTGTAATATATTCAAAACTGCAAGAAGTCAAAGTGTTGAAGCTTAATGGTAAATTCAGGAGCCTTCGAGTGTGCTGAGGTCTTAAAGTACACATCCTTGACGTCTATTGTAACAACTAAAACCCAGCGTATACTATTAGATTTTGCCTCAATTTTTCAGTTGTGTGACATTCGGGCCCAGTTCCTGGCAACTCAAGTCATGCAGTGTACATTGGTTTACTGCCAGAAATTCTCACCTCAAGATATTTAAAAATCCTGCTGATGTGCCCACGATCTCCCCCTGCCTCCCTGACATTTTGGGCCTTCTATGCACAAATAAGGGAAATTAGTTTTTGTTTGCGAAGAAATATTTCCATCAAGTCTCAGAGAGCAAATGTGAGCACATGCACATCTCCCACCAGCTTCTACCACTTCCTCTTCATCATCTGTGTTTGTATTATATAACATTACACTACAATACATTTGGCAGCGACTTTTATCCAAAACAGCTGTGGCTACAGGAGTCAGATGTGTTGTGAATGATCGTACAGTGTGAGCACTGAACTGATCACAACATTCGCTCATACTGTGTGAACAGCAGACGACTGCCAAGATTGGAAAATATCAAACAATGTGTGCCCGGCTTAAATCAAGGATCCGAACATTATATAAGTACAGTGTTGTCAACTGAAGGAAGAAAGTCCAAAAAGAAACAATTAAACAACAATAAAATCACACTTAATGTGCTATTTTTTTTACTTATGTTAAACTGTTTCCTACAAATTCAAAACCAGAATTATGAGTTTGATTAATTACAATGCAGCTGTTAACCATGATTAAACAAGATTCATGTTTTTCCGAAACTGCAACAGAAGAATGTAATCAACAAACAGAAAGACATTCCATATGTTTCGATGTTTTAGAGCAACAATAAGTACAGGGATAGTGAAGTTCTTGGAAATATGGTACATGTTACTCTGGCCATGGGTAGCATTGAAATACATTTTTTGTCATCCGATCAACCTTCATGATCAACATAAATATTGACCTTCAAACTTCATCATTTCCGATAATAATAGTTCGTCCACTGGGCATCAGTGCACACCAGGACAACACTGCTGATCCAAACCACTATCACATCAACTGGCCTGATGTCAGTCGTGATGAAGGATTGTTGACTCATAAAGGTGGACACACTAGGCAACAATTAGTGAGGAACTGCTTTAAATGTCAAAACAAAGTTCTTTGTTCTTGGGGTTTGGAACATAATGTCTCCTGGCCTGACAATAGAAGGTCGCCGAACGTTATTGTGTGTGTGTGTCCTTTTGTGCTCGCTCATGTGTGTGTTCTGGTGTTAATTGGTGCTAATTTGCGAAATGACTCAGTCAGAAACAAAGTGTCAGATGCCAAGTCTCATTCCCTCAGATTTGTCATTTTTAATGTGAGATATATATTTTTTTAAATTGTTGGCTGGGATTTGCCAACAATCTTTTGATCTACACACACACACACACACACACACGCACACACACATCTGTGAAATAGTGCATGTATTTATCTTGGGACAAATATAAATACAAACGCTAGAAAGCCGGTCTACCAGTAGGGGTCTAATTTTATTTCAAAGCGTCCATCACAATTTGATTTTAAGCCTAATGACTTCAGAGAAATGATCTTTTTATGTAGAAAATCTGCAAAATTACATCTTCAACTGATATGATTTGCGGACCTCATCTTTAATAATTGTTATCTAAAACAACAACAGAAAAATAATGTATTGTCAGAAAAATGGCACCATAAATCTCCTCTGATTAAAAGTCAAATTGGTCTGGACTCAATGATCTGTCAATACACAAAACAACAAAAGGAGATACAAATAGGAAATGCACTACAGACAGGTTATTTGTATGACATTTCATTCACAGCCCTGTCTCTAAGGCGTGGTGGATACATTTCATCCCTTCATTCATCATTGTCTTCTCATACTGGGCAACAGCCTATATAGGGACACTCAGTCCTCCTCTGCCCAGACATATGATCCCAATGAAATAGTCACTCCAGAGTGTCCTGGGTTTTCCTCTGTGTTCTCCTCCCACTGAGGTCATGACCCAAGAATCTCCCGAAGGATATGTCAGTGAAGGACAAATGATGTAAATGTGCAGCGCTACCTCAACTGACTCCTCTGTCAGCTCTACCTTGATCCCCCCACCCCCTACTCCCACCTGGTAACGTACAAGTGGGCAGAAATTAATGGATGGGCCACTTGTGTCCAGGATCATGTGGTTTTGGTCAGGTTAGTATAGTTTATGACCGGTAAATCAGGAGGTTTGCTTCCTGTCTCAGCTTCTTCTTCACTATGACTAATCATATTTCTGTAGGGCTTGGTACTAATTGACCCAAAGACTGTTGCTGGTCTACAACCTGAAGTATGGGCACCACCGCTGTAGAATGCTGTTTGTGTTCAAGACATGTAGGGGTCCGAAGTGTTGTTTAAACCAGGGGTTTTCAAAGTGTGGGGCGGGCCCCCTTGGGGGGTGCGGTGCGATGCTGAGGGGGGCGCGTCTGACCCTGGGGAACAGGGCTACACAAAGTTATGCGGGCTTTTTTTACCCGCCGTACTTACTACCGTAAAGTGTGATTGCACATCCTTGTAAGTTGAACTATTCATTCATTCATTCATTCTTTCATTCATTCATCATCTTCTGCTTGTCCGTTGCCGGGTCGCAGGGGTGGCGCCAAAGGCAGTTGACGCCACCGTATTGTGAGCCTTCCTGTGGGTGGTGAGCCCACAAGAAGTGATGTGGGTTGGGACGGTCAGAGCACCTCAGTGGCAACCTGGCAGCTGTTGGATTCGAACCGGGGACCTTGCGGACCCAAGTCCGCTTCCTTAACCACTAGGCCACCACCGCCACCAAGTTGAACTATATCTCTTTTTTTGTTTCTTTATGTTAACAAGGATACAATGTTATGTAGAGGTGTACCTAGAACTATATTATAGACAAATGCTGTTAATTATAGTTGCGGCGGAGAGTGGGTGGTGGGGTGGGGGGCGCGAATTGCTTTCTTCTTGCTAGGGGGGGCATAACAGAAAAAGATTGGGAAGCACTGGTTTAAAATATTATTCTTTAGGTTTATAGCACCACCTAGTGTAACTCCATTATTATGAATAATTCCAGTAAAAAGTTACTTATGGATTGGTACTTGTTTGCAGACCTGTGGTTGGGAACCCTGATTTACACAATCAAAATGACAAACCACATCCCTACATGCACTAAACAGGTAGGTCCTTCTGGACACATTTTCAGTCCAGTCCAGACAATGGTGGAAATAAATCAGGGGTAACCAGAGAGTGAAGTGTTTCAATGTGACCCCTCGGCGAGAGCCCCCATTTGCTCGATCTCTCTGCCTGACTGGCTCTGCTGATGAGAAACAACACTAGCCATGGGGGAGCAAAGATAGCCATCTCATGCCGGCTGTTTCCCCTCTCCACTTCCTGGGAGATCACAGTTCATCCACAGAGGGGCAGGCCTCAGTCGGTTGCATCTCAAACCTACCCTGCCGCTCCCCTCCAATACATCTGGGAGCGCTCTGAGAGGGCATCGATTCTTCTCTGTGGAGGGAAGCTGTGTCACCCCGCATGGATTGGATTGATAACGCGGCACTAAATATAGCCCTGCAGCAGGAGGCAAAGGAGGAGGGTATTTTTAGAATGTTTATAGTGCAATGACTTGGCTACTACCTCAGCTGAATGACCAAGTAGAGTTGAAAAAAAAGGGGTGGAGGCAACTACACATCGTGACACAAACTTATTGCACTGAGGGAGATTGATGAAAAAGTTTTGTGCAGTAAAACCAACTCTTTCTTTTAGGAATGATCTGTCTACATATGTCATATAATATAAGACCACCCTTGTTTTCTGCAGTTTCTTCATTTCAGTGCCTGGTACCACAAATGGCATTACCACAAATGGCATTACAACAATTACCACAAAAAAACACCTAAAAGTCTTTAGTACTACAATAGATGTAAGAACTCAAGACGGTTTAGTTACTATCACTAATACAATGGCGTGGTGTATGTATGTATATATATGTATATATATATATATATATATATATATATACATATATATATATATATATATACGGTCAAAAATTATTAGACCACTCTCTCTTTAATTTCTTGTCCATTTAAAAGTCTGCTTCCACTTAATCTACAATAATCTGGACAACTATTACAGTGCTTTTAGTCATTGCATGGTTTTGTGTTCATTGTTTCCCCCAGGTGATAAACCTTTAGTGGAACAAGGCATTAAGATGAACAAGGAATTGAAGAAAACAGCTAAGGGTCTAATCATTTTTTCCATGACTGTATATATATATATATATATATCTTTATATTATTCTATCATTGGTTTTCTATTATTCTTATTATATTTCAACCTCGGGGGATAAAAAAATAAACCATTCTATTTGTCCAAACATAACTACCTTTAGTGGTAGCTGGCAGAAATAAAAAAATGCAGCAGGTGGTCTTATACTTTTTTCTTGACAAAATACAATTTATTAAGTAATTTTATGATATAAAAATGTTTTAAAAGGAGGATACAGTGGTGGTTTTCTCACCTGCCAACAAAAGGTATAATATATTATACTAAACAATATTTTATTGTTTGCGTTAATTGTGGGTAGCTATTTGGTTCAGCTTCAATAATGCATTCTTTTCCTAACCATTCCTCTAACAGACTGTTATTTCCCCATTCACGCTCTAGTGCTTTTTTTGTTTCGCTTGTACTTCGTACTAACAAGATGTTAATAAACACCAGAATATGGCCGTAGGTACCATGTGTCCACAGCCACCTGGATTTCCCAGCTCCAATTACCACGCATGCTTTGGTTTCCACGCAGTATATCACTGAGCTTCCATAAAAGAATCCTCTGAGAGTGAGAGCAACTCTGGCTGAGTCATTTTGCATCGATCCCTGTGGTGCCGTGGGCTCTCATACTGTGTCAAACACAGGCTTTCACTACAATGCTAAGTATTTATGGAGCTAAAATTCTATGTAAAATCAAAGCAAATAACATGGCAAATCATCATTGATCCTCAGCCCTTTATTCTCACACTGCTGAGTCCTCCCCCAGTGCAGGTCATTTTCCATGCGGAGTGAATTGATTCACCCTGCTGTGACAGGTCTTTCTGCTTTCTGCTGCATGCTGAGCCTCAGGATGGGTTCATGTTGAGATGTACGGCGTCACACAATACATTTTTTTTTTTAGATCAATTAGACGTTCAGTCATGATGAGGTGCTTTTTCATCCTGTCCATTAATCAATGGTTCTTTTAAAAGAAAATGTGCTTCCTACGTTCTCATACAATTACAGTGAATGGACGTTCGATCATTGTAGGAACTCCTGCACCATTAGTCTGTCACCGTTGGATAAACTGCCTATGATTCACAGTACGTTAGCCAGTCACAGAAAACTTAACATGTTTTTATATTTAAAAAATATTGTTCGAGGAAGTGGTAGAATGGAATGATGCAATGGAATGCTGAACAAGTTGAAAGGAACTCAGCAACTGCATGTGTTTGGCTTTTAGAAAACCATTCACCATCTCAGTTAAAGGATCAGACAGGATTGAAGGTGACTTAGGACACTCATGAAAGAAGACGAAAGGCATCTACTTGTTATTGTGGCACAGCACACCACTTTACCATTGCATTTCACCTATCACCAAAGTAAGGAGAGGACAGGTTAAGCACCTGGGGACACTGTCATGCTCAGGAAATTATTATTATTATCATTTATTAGGACCTATCATTTCTGAAAGCAGGCTAGACTGAGGTGGTTTGGACATGTTCAGAGGAGGGACAGTAGCTAAATTGTCCTAGAGATGGAGCTACCAGGTAAGAGACAAACAGCAGATTGATGGTTGCAGTTAGAGAGGACATGGAGGTAGTTGGAGTTAGAGTTGAGGATACAGAGGACAGGGGGAGATGGACAGGACTAACGGAAAAGAATTGATAATTGATCAATATTTCAATACCATGGAATCAAAAGGCAGAAAACAGTCAGTCGTGTGTCAGTCACTGAGATCTTCTACAGATACCATAGATTTCTGAGAACCAACACAGACAATCCTTCAGGTAACCCAGTTGGTGGCCTAATGGTTAAGGAAGCGGACCTGGGTCCGCAAGGCCCCCGGTTCGAATCCCCCTACCGCCAAATTACCACTGAGGTCCACCGAGCATGGCACTGTCCCCACTCACAGCTCAAAGCTGCCCACTGTTCACTTTGGTGATGGGTTAAAGACAGAAGTCGCATTTTGTTGTGTGCAGTGATATGAATCACAATGTCACAATGACAAGGAGTTTGCTTTCCTTAAAGGTATAAAATCTGGATTCCAGATAGGGCAACAAAATAAACAACTAACCTGTAGATAGTGACAGGGCCTGAGGTTTGGCTTGAGGTCAATGGGTGTCATTGGCTTCTCCAGGTTGAGAGAGGACTTCCTGTAGGCCTCCTTGGCTTGGCTGACTGTTAGCGTTGACCAGGAGCTCCTCTTCATGAATTTGCCCTCTGGTGCCATACTTATGCTTTCGCAGGCTGAGCACTTGACGTCATTGTTGCTCTTGGAAGTCTTTAGGGACAGATCTCCTGCCAGGTGACTGTGCATGGAATCAGGGTAGCAGTGGCTGATGTGATCCACTGGATGTCGTGACATTATGCTTGGCGTTCTGTACGTACTATCGCTGTCAAGGTTATCGTCCGAGCTCCACCAGCCTCCCGAGCGATGCTTGCCATCGGATTTGCGGTCTTTGCTTTTGCTGCGTTTGCTGTGTTTGTGGTGGCCCTGGTGGTGGTGGTGGTGGTGATGCGAGCTGTCCCTGTGTGGGTCGTTCTTAGTACCATTCATCTTGGAGGATCCCTCCAGGGAGTGTGACTTTGTAAAAAGCTTTTGTACAGAATGAACCAAGTGTCGTATGCGCCCTGGGCTTTCGTTGCGCTGCTCTGTGGTGGTCGTTGTGGTAGAAGTGCGTTGGTATTGTAACGTATGGAAGCCATCGCGGTGCAAGGGCATCTGCTTCTCAAATTGGTCCAAGAGATTTGCGGGAATTCGATTCATTTTGCCGCTGCCACCGTGTGAAGACGAGCCGCCGTCATCTCTGGAGTCCCTGCCGCTCGATGTGTTACCACCACTTTCTCGTGATGCACTGCCATAGTGCATGCGAGGAAAAGTGCTACTGGAGATGGAGTGGTCGGTCGTTGACATGGACACCGGCATCACCATGCACTCAGAGTGGATGGAGCTCCTCGGGGAACAGCGGCGGTGACTGTCAAGAGGGCAGGACTCGGTTGGGCTAAGAAGGTAGGACGGTGACCTCACATCTCCATGATGGAGGTGGTGGTCCAAGGAGTGGTCACATTCAGCCAGCACGCAGGCGTGAGCTGAGGTGGGAGAGGTGAGTTGGAGCTGGGTGGGGCGGCCGCCGGAGAGACCCTTCATGTTCCTGGGTGGAGGAGAGTAGCTGTCCTCATCGAAGTACTGTGGGGGCGACCATGAATACAGCTGGTCTGAAAACAAGGAAAAGACCAACATGAGATCACAGTCTGGGAGAAAAGCAATTTTCCTGCATTGATGATAATGACGATGAGTGAAACCCTATCTCTATTATACAACCCTTTCTACAGGGAAATCACAAGACTAAGGACACCAACTTTCCTCTCTATTTCTGGTCTTTGATGACATATTGCAGGAGAGACGAGGAAACGAAAAAGAAGGACAGGCGACAGGTAGCAGCCTGCATTACCATTTATCCAATGCAAAGTGAAGTAATAGCCTATCACTTTGTGGCGCCGGTGTCATCCATCAAAAACCTGAGCAGAGTGCTATGAGCCTTATGGCCAGATAGATGTCCTTGGGAGACAATCAAGCACATACTCCCCCCCACTCTGTTGTTATGTAGTTTTAGATTAACACCCATTTTTGCCAGAGCAGTTATCAAAACCACACGTTAACTTTTTTTTTTTTATCTAAATTCTTCTCAACTTCAGCATAACACTGTGCATTTCAACTGTGCATTATTATGTTTTCGATAAGCTCCGAATGGTAATAGTTACTTAAAAATAACATTATAAATAACACAATTAAATTTATGATAGCTAATGATTCCTACAGTAGTCCTAATATCATTATATCATATCAACATTGTCACTTTAAATGCAAAAACAACCAAATGTTACTTAATTGAATGTCTTTAACCACATTTTTTAAAAATAAACCAAAACCTTTCTTGTTAAAAACTCTCAAACACAAAGATGGCGCCATTGTTTGATGTTCTAGAACTTAACAAAGTTAGTGATTTGACCTATGGCTGCACTTTAGAAATTGAATTAACAGTATATAAAAATTACAGCATATATTATTGTGAGAAGGTCATGGAAACATATCCTCAACCCCTAACCTTTGGAGAAGAACCGTGGGACTTCAGGTGCTTCAGGAAAAGCATACATTTTAAACCTGAAGTTAAACCTTGGTGAGTCTCAATTTGGTGAAAAAGAAATGAAAACCAGAGCACATAATAAAAGAATGAGGCAAACAAAGACTAATGGTATTAAAGCCGACTCGCCAGCCAATGATTCGCCTCATAAACCCACTGCACTTTCACTCCCAATGTGACCCCATGAAAAGAAGGAGAGCTTTTATGATGTACGGTTCAGTAGAGGTCTCCTGGTCCTGGATTTATGTGAGGTCCTTTAAGGATATTGTTTGTATGGACAGATTTTTCTCTCTATTTTTAGGTATAGATGTCACTTTAGTCCGTGCTTTCATTTGTCAGCCAGCTTCCTCAACTCCTCTCCAAACAAAACCTGACATGGACTAGAAGCCAGAGTTAAATCACGTGTGATGAATAGATATGAATGTGAACTTGGACAGAGATTCATGGTTGGACGTACAGCATATGTAAGTAACAACGGCAGACGTGTTGAGTGTTTGATTAATGGTCTCTTTCTGCTGAAGTTAACTTGGTTTTGGGATTCTTAAGAATGCCAATCATCTCCTCCCTCATCGTACGACATATAGGAAAGCAAAATGCACTGCAGGAGGATCAGATGAAACCAAACCATTTGTGGGAGCTAGAAATAGTGGCTCACTTTAGAAAATGTTTCTGGCTGTCACATCACAGGACGTTGGACTTTAAAGACTTTTCCTCATACATTTTTGTGAGGAAAAAAGTTGAGACGTTGCAGATAAAACATTATAGAAATAGCTTATGGCCATGTCCGCAAAAAACACTGAGTGGAGGCTTTTATTTCATCTCTCAAATTAAAAAATTCTTTCAAACTGTTTATTATGACGTTGTGAGAAGTTGACGCCTGAGGTGCTGCCATGCTGCTCTGTTGCCGTTGCATCTCTATTGAGATGAAAACAACATCTTGATGTTCACAGGGCCTACATCAGGACGTCTTCTCGACAGCCTGATGCAAAATTAATCTAAGCTCCTGCAAAAGAAATGCATCAGGAGAAAGGATAGGACACTTCTATGACACATATATTCCTTAAAGCTGATGATACACTCCACTAATGTATGAGTGATGCAAATTTTTCCTTTTGCCTTTACAGTTATGTCACTGTGACGTATGACTTCTTCAGAGATCTCCAGAAACTGCAGGAAATAAATGATCTGCCAGCAGAGTTATGGCAGTTTATGTGATTAGATGACGAATGTCGTACGGCTCCATCCTTTATCTGTCATCTCCTACTTCACTTTGACTGATTAAAACCAAAAAGCTAAAAAAAAAAAAAAGGTTTGAAAAACTAATACCAAACAGCCCAACCCCTTTGATACGTTTAAAACAAACAGTTGTTTAAAATTTTAGAAGGAGTTTTTCTTTTAGGAACTCCTATATACATTCATTCATCTTCAACCTCTTATCAGTTACCAGGTCTCAGGGGCAGCAGTCTCCATGACTGCAACCCAAATCACACTGCTCCATAATGTGAGCCTCCTTGTGGGTGGTGAGTCCACTGGAAGTTCTATAGTTTTGGATTAGGGTTTAATATTTTTCCCGAAAAAGACAAAAATCAAATCCCGGGAAAAGACAAACTATTTCCTGGGAATTCCGTAATTTATTCATTTATTTATTTTATTTTTTTTTACTGTACCCTGTATATATGTTTTATTTAAATATTGTAACGTCCAGCCAGAAATAAAGTCGAGGCGTTGCTTAACAATTACGCATTTATTGCAAAGTCTTACTCACAGAATTTGGTCACTGTCGGCTGTAACTACGTCAATACATAGAGCAAAGACGGACCTGCATCTCTCCCACTCTCACACACTCCCGCTCATGCATTAACCCAGACGCATTTACAGACCATGGGAAACAACAGAACTCTTCAAACAATTAGCATTGGTAAATCAATGAGGAACCACAATATGATGCCGATATTCCTGCCAACCTGCAAAGTACATGAAATTATTGCTATTTTAACCTACAATTAGTGATGCAAAACAATAGGCCTGCATAACGATTCATCTCCACGGCACCTATAAAGGCTCAGCCCTTGCACTGTCATGGACGACATGATCATATCTTTATACATTAGGCATGTATCCTAAAACCAAGTTTATGCGCCTGCAAAAGAGAAAAAAAAAATCCCAAAACACTCGGTGGCGTCCTTGCTCGGGGGAAGCGGCAGGGGAAAAGACCCTTTGCTGACCGCATTACTGTATGACAACAAGTAGACACACGTCACTTTTTTTCCTCCCAGTTTTTGTGCGATCAGAACCATTTCCCGGGAATCTCGGGTCCTGGGATTAAACCCTAGTCTGGACAGTGCTTTGCTCAAAGGACCTCAGTTAGAACCTGAAGCCTAAGTGGACCTAAGTCTGCTGCCTTAACCACTAGGCCACCACTAATACAAATGAAATATAATTTTTTTTTTTTATCAGTTTTTATCAATTTATCATTAAAATTTCTAGATGTCATAAGCCAAAGGTTGAAAACACATACACTATCACAAATAATATGCCTTGTTAAATAATGACTTCAGTGCCTTGACAAGGTTATGACATGTTACTGGATATTTTTTGTATTTTTTTACCCATGGAAATAATACAACCAAGTATCATCAGAACATCCCTGACTGTGAATAATAGAGAATCTATAAAGAACATGTATGTACAAAAACCTGCCATCTGTGCTGAACTGGGGAAAAACATACATTTATATTGACATGAAGAAAGAAAGGGAACAAACACAGAGGCTCATTCATTAAGTCCATCAGTTTTTTGTTTTTTTTTGCGCAGCTCTGCCATCTTCAGAGTGTGGGTAAAGGGCGTCTTGCTCCTCTTAACGCATTAGCATTTAAATAGCATTATATCTGCACTGAGTATCAGTGACAGTTCCCACTCTTCTGCCGCTCTCGACCCTAACTGGAGTCGAAAACAAAGTTAAAAGATAATAATAAAGCGCTGGACTGGACTCCAGATTAAGGACGCGTGACCTTCAGATGTTAGAACGGTGACAGGCTGAAGCACAGATTAAGAGTGGATCAGCCATGGCAGTGGTTTTCACTCTTGGATACACAGCGTCCTGCTTTATAGCAAAACTAGTTTGCTGGTGCTGGTAATCGTACGAAATAGTAACAACGGCAAAAGTAAATGTGGGATTAGATTAATCTCCCACTCTTCAGTGACTCCAGATGACCACAGTCTGCCCTCTTCAGATGGCAGCTGGGATTGTCTTCAGCTCCATCGTGACAGTAAGAATAATTCTGCTGTTGACGAGGAGCAGAGGTCTTCAGGGTTGGACATATGTTTTTGAAAAAAAAAATAAAAAATACCACACTAGTGGTGTAGTTAGGAGGCATTTCTTCTTTCAATTGGCAAAGTCACACCCTTTAAACACAGAGCATGGCAAATCGATCCACCAGCTTTCTTATCCATCTCCCAAAGGTTAAATGGAGTCTCTCAACAACTGTGGCCTTTTCCCTAAATAAAATTGTGTCTTCAGCCTCTGGGCCAAAACAGCAACAACAAGAGCTCTTAGATCTAAGATCAGGCCAAGGGACAAAGAAGCCGTGTCACATGTCAGTTGTCTCCGTTGTGATTTAAGGGCTGGTACCATTTCTGCTGACTTGTCTGTCTGAGTGACAGCACAGGAAGATTAATTTCAATGTTTTTTTTACACAGTTTCAAGCTAACACCAAGAAACTATTTTTTTCATCGCACGTTCCCACAGATGTTGTTCGTCCTCAAACGCTGCCGCTTTGAACGCTGCAAATGCAAAGGAACAAATATTAAGCTGTCTCGTTCATTTCTGCTGAGTAAGCACTTAATGTGTCATTCCTATGGCGGTTCTCAGAAATGGTCATCAATCAACTAGCTGAAAAAAAAAAACAACCAATCCCGAGACAATCCACAGTGACAGGGATCTATACGCCAAGGAAAAAAACTAATGTAACAAACAATACCTTTCAATATGTGTCACTGCTAACAAATATTACTGTCAGGTAATTCTGATTATGCAAGAGCAGTTTGTTTACTATTTGTGATTGTGAAATCAATGCAAAAAAGTGTAATTATAAAAAGCCCCAGTTATTTCCAAATCTGTTTGCAGCCTGTTGAGTACGGTAGGGCTGTCTCCTCGACTGCCACCCAAATCACACTGCTCCATGCTATCAGCCTGCCTTATGTTGGTGAGTCCACTGGAAGTTATAAGGGTCTGGACGGTTCTATGATCAGGGCACCTCAGTGGCAACCTGGCAGCTGGTGGATAAGAACCTGAAGACCCGAGACCCAGGTCTACAAAATAATCACCCATATGTGATGAAATGTAACGATCTACTAGTTCCAAATACTCACTCAGTGTAAAACCTGTGTTTGTTTAGTTGAAAATTAGCTTCTATACTCACAGGAATTGAATAAAGACACACCTAGAACAGATCTGCATCACTCCCGCTTTGTTTTGTGGGTTTTATTATCTGATCTGCCACCTAAAAGAAGGGTATCTGTCTGTCAATGTGCCCTAGATAATTTATTAGCAGTAAATAGAATAATACTTTTCAATAGGTTGAATTTAAAGAACAGTACTTGGTTATCACCAACCGACTCCAACAAACCTGCGTCTTTCATCGTAACAACAGAATCTGTGGTTAGGTTTGATTCTCTCTTTTATCTTAATAAAACTTAACTCCACAGAATAAATGCCTTGCTGCGTAGAAGCCACTGAATAAATCAATAAAATGTCTAATTAATGCATGCATTATTCAGATGCATTGGAATTGTAACTGTAAATTAAGGCTCCCTTTACTCAAGACCCCCCCTGACCAGGCACTACTGATTAAAATGAAGAGTTCAAGCTGCACCAAGGACTATGGCACTGAAAAAGTCATCAAATTTGAAATGTATTTGTTCCTGGACTAAAATGCCCAAAAGTTCTGCATAAATGTGAGACCAAGATGTTCGATATATTTCCTGATATCAGATATTGCTGATATTGGCAAAAAACTTTATTTCTGATACCAATATTAACCAATGCTAATATATGCAGGTGATTTACCCTGAATTTCATGCTTGCATTTCAGCACCATCACAATGTAAACAAAACTTCTAATTAAAGACATGCGAGACGGCACGGAACAGCGTTTTACTGGCAAATGTCAGAGAAATGCTTTTTCTCAAATAGCCGTGACGTAGCATGGCTTGAGAAACTCCACACATTTAGTAAAACCAGTGTCTTGAACTGGAGAGAACGACTGGTTGGATGAAAGACTGGACGATGAACTCCATGATGTTTGTCTGATCTCTTTTACTCTTGCCTGTTTTTTACCCTTTTAATTCTGAGTCCTTTGAGAGACAGCTGCGTCGTTGATGTTGTTTTCCTCTAGTCCGCTGCATAAAAACTCCTTGTGATAAAGTGTTAAAATCTTACCCCACCCTCACACGACCAGCTCCTTGCAGTTATTAAGAATTACAGTTTTCTATCCACAAAAAACGCCAGACCACGGACATTTACTGTAGCATTGCTCATTGTAGTTGTCTCTTTAAATGACATCATTAATCACGTGGGTGAGTGAGTGTCACTACTGCAGACTCAGTTCCTCATGCGGAAATCCAGCGTATTTGCCAAGACCGCGGCTTTGCAGCATCGGATTATTACTATTATCGGTGGAAAAACCGATGCCTATATAAGCCGATATTCAAAATTATGTTCATATCGGCCCGATATTTATCGGTGGACCGATATATCGGACATCCATAAATAACAACAAAAAAAAGCTCTTAATAAAGTTTAATTTCAGAGCTGATTTCTGGCCATTTTGCATGGTTTTATTGACAGTGACAAAAATCCTACATCACTAGCAATAACATTGTACTGACAAATACAGTGCTTTTAGTCGT
>JAFBJS010002422.1:149131-171302 GCA_016785265.1 Paraplagusia blochii
GTGAAACACAAGTACTAACCTGGTTTGTGAAAAAGTAACTAATACCGTTTTCTCATTCAATTCAGAATTGAATACCGAAGTAGGTAATTCAGGATTCAGTCCCGAATTAACTAATCTGCATTCGATTCACTTTGCATTCACATTCAGTTTAATTTGGTATTCGCTGCACATTCGGTACCAGCTTTGCATTCACACACAATAAGGTAGCGAATGCGCATTAGTCTAACCATGGTCCAGTTTCAATTTGATCATGTGGTTATATAATGAGATCTCTTTAATATGCGGTTTTACTCAACATTAATTCTGTCAACAAACGCAATTTTGAGGAATAAATGGAGCAGATTAGAGAAAGATCAAGGTGACATATGAAAGCAATGAGAAGGAGACACAAAGAACGAATGAAGAAGATGAGGAGAGAAAATATGAGGAAGTGTTTTGTAATCCTGTTCCTAATAACGCAGTAAAATATAGCGGTTGACAAGGAGATGAGCCGCTCCAGTAGCATGTGGTGTCACGAGAGGTCTTATACGGGTGTTGTTGTGTTCACACACACACGGGGGGCGACGACCGTCTTACTTTTTAATGCTTTACACCCGTATAAGTTAATTCGGTATTGAAACCCCCGACTAGAGGTGGATTAGTTAATGCGCATTAGTTGAGGAGCGAATGTGCGTTAGTTTCTAATGTGAACGCAAACGGGGAGCAAAACTGGTTTCGCGTCAGCGAATACTGAATTAAGTGCCAATGTGAAAACGGTATAAGTAGATCAGGGGCCACCAACCATTTTTAAAACTGAGAGCTACTTCAATGGACCTACACCCGCAGGGCTTTAGGTTCTAATCCACCAGCTGTCATCGTTGCTACTGAGGTGCTCCGACCATAGCACAAGTCCAACCCTCATCACTTCCAGTGGGCTCACCACCCACAGGAAGGCTGACAGTATGGAGCAGTGGGATTTGAGTCGTGGAGACTGCTGCCCCTGCGAGCTAGTCATTATTATATTTATGAATTCTCTTGTGGTTGCTTCAGTTATTTTATTTAACATAATTGCCGCACCTGACCATAAGCCACACCCAATACATTTTTTAAAGGAAAAAACAATTTGTACATACATAACCCGCACCTGACTATAAGCCACATGTGCCACATTCTTTTTCCATTTTCCATAATGAGGGTCAGTTTATGATAATTTTATTCATGTACAAAGCACGTTACCATACGTTAAACTTCTTCTTCTTCTATGGTGTTAATTGGCGGTTGTGACTTGCGTCTTCCTCAACACCACCTGTCTCAGTTTTACAAAATGCATACATTAGCCACATCTCTGCATAAGTCGCATGGAATGAAATTGTGTGACAAAATTTGCAGCTTATAGTCCAGAAAATTACGGTACTTAATTAAATAACTGTTATGTTTCAGTTATTTTATTTATTTTTCCTATTGTAGTGTGGATTTGGTTGGAAAAGATGGTTTAAAAATGAGGGAAACAAAAGATTTTATTGTTTCTTTGTCTTTGTGAAATTTTTCTTCCAATAAAGAAGAAAATGGCCTATCCCTCAGTGCTGCAGTCAGCATCCTCCCCATTTCACCTTTATTCTCTATACTAGTTTGTTCAGTACATTTAGGCCTGAGATCATTGCCTAATGTGGTCTTATCACATGATAAAACCTAAAAATAATCTCAAATTTCCATGCAACATATTCTCAAAAGCAAAAATATGGAAAACTTTGCACTTTCTCAAAGTCTAAGCACAGTGAGAACACATGTACTGTGCAACTGCTTCTCCCACTTTCTCACCTCCTACTCTTGATGAGCACAAATAACAATTAACCGGCTTCTGTCAAGCTGTTGTCACAGCCGCCGTGCAGCTTGTGCTGTCCCGCAACGAAAAAAAGCACATGAATCAGACAGAGTGAATCAGAGAAAATGTGACTAACAAATATCTTAAACTCACCAGAAAAATATCACCAAGAACTGGAGCAACACATCGTAGCACAGAGAAGGTTTTCAACTGTTACAAAGCCTCTTCGCGTTATAGGGGGAGATCACAGGTTAAGGTTATCCTGTCCTGGAGACTCTGTGAGGAAGATGAGTTCCAAGGGCGACCAAATCAAAGTACCGTGCATTCTCTTTAAAGGAACTTGACCTGCTACTCAGTTGGAAAACTCTGCAGCACTATTTTGTATTCATAAAAATGCAGAACTGATGCAATTCCAACTCCTCAAGATTCCAGGCACTAATGCAACATTCGGTAATAAATCCCAGAGAAACACATCTGATGAAAGAGGGAGATGTGACATGCATCCATCATCCACAGTTTGACGTCCAGCTTCCTGCAAAAGAAGCGACTTGAATTGAACAAAAAAAAAAAAAAAATTCCTCCCCATCAGCCGTGGGCACCGGGTCTTAATGAAATCCCTTCAAGCCCAGTCATTCTGGGTGAACACACAGTACACACTATTAACCCTGCTGATCTGGAGCTATTGTCACTTCTGACTGATGCAGGTTATCACACATCGACCAGGCCAAAGGGGCTGACTATTTTGTCCTGAGCTTAGTTTGTCAGGAGGTGCTGTGATTGAACACATTTGGTGACAGCAAAATAAGGTGGGAACTTTTTCTTCTCCTTCTTCTTCAAAATGTGCAGGGCAAGGTTTGAGATGTGGTTCACCTCCATAAAGGCATGAAGGTCTCACTTCTCTCACTTTCCCCTTTTGGCTGCTCATAATATATATTACTGAGATGCATTTTCAAACAAAGTCCCGAACTTGGGCTGGAGAAAAAAATGTGTTTGTGAGAAAATCAGACTCATGTGAGGAGAAGTGAAGAAGAAACTGAGAAAAATGGTGAGCCGACAAATGCAAGGTCGTCATAATTGTTGCTGGGAATTATGACAGTCGGTTACAGTATGTGCAGCCATGAGCACAGTCCTTCTCTTGCTTACCTCTGCTCTTTGGGGACGTATCTTTGATGCTAAAATTTAGCAGGAGGAAGCAGGAGATGTATATATTTTTAGATGTAAAAAAAATGTCCTCATCTCCGGAAATGCACCCAGGAAGCATGCATGCATAGATGCAGAGGAAACAAGAGAGCCAGAGGCTGTCGGATTTTATTAGAATTGCTCTTTGTTGGTGCTGTGCCTGGTGGTAAAGTAAGTAGACTGGGGTCTGGAGGACTACGGGTTTGAATCCACCAAACGCCAAGTCAATACTGAGGTGCACTGAGCAAGGCACCGTCCCCACTCACTGCTCCACGTGCGCTCAAAGCTGAACACTGTTCACTTTCGTGCTGTGGTGTGGATCGCAGTCTCATAATGACAAGGAGTTTGATTTCCTTCCTTCCTTCCTTTCCTAGACAAGTGAAAAATTCGTGAGCCTACAAATGTAAGGTCATCATAATTGTGGCTGGAAATTATGACAATCGGCTATAGAATGTGAAACCATGAGCACAGTCCTTCTCTTGCTTACCTCTGCTCTTTGGGGAAGAGCAAACGGTCTTTGATGCTAAAATTTAGCAGGAGGAAGCAGGAGATGTATATATTTTTAGATGTAAAAAATAAAATGTCCTCATCTCCAGAAATGCACCTAGGAAGCGTGCATGCATAGATGCAAAGGAAACAAGAGAGCTGTCGGATTTGATTTGATTAGAATTGCTCTTTGTTGTTAATTTAGAACAATATATTTGAAGTTGCTGAAAAGACTCAGAGCAGCAATATGACAAGAATGTTAAAGAAAGCAGTCTGTTATTGACTTGAATATCATGTTGGGATTGGCAACGTGGGATCCTGTAATGGTGCGTTGTGAATGGCAATGTAGTTCTTCTAGCAGCAGCATTTACTTCTAAACTTCTGTTCCACTGAGCATATGCAGGTAATACGGCTACGAAGCCTGAGCCCAACTGGAGTCAATGAGTTCTGGGCCACTGGGAAATCTGTCAGACTTGCTCAACTCATTTTGTGTTCACCTAGGCTGCACTGAGGTTAATGGCTAATAGAGCTGCAGAAAGAACGGTCACTGAAGTGCTAATGCTCCATGTCCCGTGTTAGCAATGCCTATGTAACCAAACACAAATGATTAAAGGCAAACTGTGGTTCATCACAGGTGACAGGATATGGGTTTTTATGTGGACCTTGTTGCACGGCGACAATGACAGGCCTTATTTCCTGCTGGTCAACAGGCTTCCAGAAGCTGGTGTCTTTTCACAGCTCCACTGTGCCAAAATATGCTGCTAAATAAAGAGACTGCAGCATAATAATGTGATTTTGGTGCAGGCGCGAGAACTGGAGAGGCACAACCAGAAGTGAGAAGCAGTGTTTGGCATGAAACTAGTAAATTTTGGAGCTGACTGAAAAAAAAACTCCAGTGTCCCTGTGGTGGTTGTCTCTCATATTTATGATCTCCCTGTCGGTGACAGACGAAAATGTCTGTGATAAGTGACAGACAACTGGTTTCCCTAATTGTGGGAAAGGTTGTTCCTCCTGCTGACAATACGTTGTAAACAACACGCCGCGATAGATTGATGAGAACAATGTCATGACGTTGTATCCTATGCCGTTTTTATGAGCGTCTCTGTACTGACACCGTGATGTCATCGATGTCGCTTTGAGTTGTTATAAAGAGAATAAAAGCCCTCGTTCCCGTCCAGAACTCTCGTATAAAAATAAAATGCTGCAGAAAGCAGACGATTGTTCCAAAAGGGGAGAGCGGGACGATAGGTGGAAAGTCGGAGTGTTCATGATTCAACCCTGCTGCATTCTGACAGTAGCCATCAGTCTTGAACTCCACCGATCCATTCTCCTCCGTGTTCTGAGCCTATACATAGCAACAATGCGCTGGTGATTCAGTGGCACGCTGTGCATCATCAGATATCTGCGACTTGGCTAAATGTACGGCTGGTCAGGGGATGTGAGGGTTGGAGACTTTTTGAATAAAAATGGTCCAGTAAACTTTGATTGTAAACAGAATATGGAGGCGGGCTTAAATATGGTACGATGACTTTGACTCTAATCACTGGCATCTCTGAGGCGCCGTCACTTTGACACCGCAGTGATTAATTTTCTCGAGGTTCTTGATCATAGAGTCCAGGGCTGTCTTGACTGAAAGGACCAGCAGAGAAACGATCTGTGATGATGATGCTTCTGGTTCAAAAGGGGGATTTTCCAAGCCTTATTACAGTAATTGGTTCTAGTTCTTCTTCAAAAAAAACATATATATAAGAGTTCTTATCTGACAGGGTGGAAACAATCTGGAAAGAAACTAACACCTTTGGCCCCCAGTAGGTGTGATTAAAGACGAGGTGAAGTCGCAGAGAGACTCATAGAGAGAGCGGCAGAGAGGGAGAGAAGGAGAAGGAGAGAAGGAGGATCCCAGAGGCCAGGTTTGAGGTTTTAATAACCAGCACCGATGAAAATCAGTACTGCAAGGGAGAGGACTGGAGTTTTGATGATCACAGCGGGTGGGTGTGGGGGGATGGAGGGTTTGAGGGGAGGGCAGTGGAAACATATCTAATTGACAGCATGAAGGAGATGGAGATGTTTGTGAACTTCAGAAAATCTGACTTTTTAACTTCTCTTAAAGACAACAATATGCAAATGATAACCAGCAATTCAGCAAACGAAAAAAAAAGAATAATCCTCAAAATGTTCTAATGGATTCCACGATTCTAACTTTTTCTATGATAATCGTTTGGATTTGTTTCAAGAAAAAAAAACAACCTGCTTCCATTTGTGTCTAGCGATTGTTATTTTTTGATACAATAAAAATACCTTTTTTGTAATAGTTGATTTATCTCAATTATTCATTCATTCATTCATTCATCTTCATCCACTTATCTGTTACAGGCTTGTAGGAGCAGTTTTCTCCACTGCTGTGTTAAAATGAATATTTAACTGGTTTGATATGTTTTAGTAGTGAAATTTGTACAAATAAAAGCCCAGTCTGAAATTATTCCTTGAATGTTTTTCATTTTAATCCATCCAATCCAGGCTCACTCCCTTTTTTTTGAAAAGCATTTAATAATTGATTCTCATTTAAATCAGTCTTTCAGATAAATCCATCATTCCCTGACTGACTGATTGACTGACTGACTGACTGACTGGAACCACGAAATGTCAAGGGTGAAGTTATCAAGCTCAGTTTTTATGAAAGGTTTTACCTAAACTACAAAACATTTCACCAGTGCTGAGTAGCAAATAAAAGCCTGAGCCTTTCGCCCATCAAACCTCTAGCAGCTGCTGGCAGCTCCCTGCTGACGTCATCCCTTCAAAGTCTAGTGCCTGGATCAGAATAAGCGTTACGTGATTCTAAAAACAGAGGCCACAGTGAAACACTAGGCTCGAGCCCGTACTCAGGATTTGGTGCTGGTTTGAATTTCAGGATTGTATCGTATCCGATCACATAACACACAACTAAAGAATCGATCTTTAGTGAAATGGGGAAGTTGGTGGTCTAGTGGCTAAGGAAGCAGACTTGGGTCCATTCGCTAAGTTACCGCTGAGGAGCCCTGAGCCTGGTCCCCTCACACTGTTGGCTCAGCCAGTAGCCTCCTGCTCTCTACGATGATGGGTTAAATCAGTGCTTCTTAATTATTTTCTGTTACGCCCAGTAGCAAGAATAAAACAATTCGCGCCTCCCCCTCCCCACCACCCACTCTCCGCCGCAACTATAAATAACAGCATTTGTCTATAATAAATAGTTCTAGCTACACCTCTGCATAACATCGTATCCTTGTTAACATAAAGAAAACAAAAAGAAAGAGATATAGTTCAACTTACAAGGATGTGCAATTACACTTTATTGTAGTACAGCGGAAAAAAGGCATGTTCCCCAGGAGGGGCCGCCCCACACTTTGAGAAGCACTGGGTTAAATGCAGAGGCATACAGTAATTTCCCAAAAGGAATCACTTTGCTCCATACTGTGAGCCTTCCCGTAGTGTTGAGTTCACAGGATGTTATGTGGGTCTCAACGGTGCTTTGCTCAGAGCATCTCAGCTGGTGGATTCGAACCTCAAGTCTTTCAGACCCAGGCTTGCTGACTTAACCATAAGGCCACCACTGCAGCCCTTTGTGTTACCAGATATTCTTTATTACATAATGGATATGGATACGTTTAATCAAATCAGTGTTGTATGGTCCAGTATAGTGTAGTATAGTCTGTAGTAACAAAGGCTGGAAAATAAGTCCATGATGGACAGGCTGTCACTTTTTGGAAACCACTGACTACAATCCACAAACTTATTGCAGTTTGAGTACAACTTTCTTCAAATTTTTCATAGTCTTCTGTTAACAACAATTCCATCATCAAAGATAAAGACGATATACTTTTAAGAGATGTTTCAGATCACTATTTTAAATGTGTCCAAATGATTATGTAGGGGTGATTGGTAATTAACAGCTATCATTAAATGGTGGCTAAGTAATGACACCTCCCCAGTCGATTTATGCCACAGCTCAAGGGGGCCTTCACAATAATGAGACTATTTGCATGCAGATGGTCAGTTGCTCTTGTTATCACCTTCAGAGTACAATAAAACAACATGAGTTACAGTGAAGTTGGACACAACGGGCGTCGTCTTGGTCACATGCTGTTCGCTACTTTCCAACTCTATTCTCTTGTGAGTCATTTAAAAAAAGAAAATTCCAGCCAACAAGATCTTCTCGCCCAGTTTTTGGCTGCATCATGCTCAGAAGGTGATTGGAAACGTTGCCCCAATGTATCTGCTTCTAATCTTCACTACCTCGGGATTCACTGACATCTTCCCGGCAGCCAAAATCTGGACAGCCGGTCAACTGAGAATACTCACACATTTACAGGGAATTACTTTTTAAAGTTTTTGTGTCATACATTCAGGCAGTGGTGGCTAAGTAGTGGATGAAGTGGCCTTGGGTCTGCCAGAGCTCAAGTTTGACTCCACCAGCTGCCAGCGGGCTCAGCATAGTACAGTGTGACAGGGGTGGTAGTCATTGAGACTGCTGTGTATAAATGTATGTATGCATGAAGATTTATGGGCAGGTGGTGCAACCATAATCCCAATGCTCCATACTCTCAGCCTTCCTGTGGGTGGTGACCACACTGCAAGTTATGTAGGTCGGGGCGGTGCTATGGTCAGAGCACCTCAGTGGCAGCTGGTGGATTTAAACCTGAAGCCTTGATAGATGGATGGATGGACAGACAGATTGTCTTGTCTGGAATTGTATTTATCTTGTGTGTGCTGTTCATGATGTTCTAGTGCTGTACTGCTGCTGGAGTCTTCATTTCCTGAAGGGAAGTCCTGATAAGGTTCTATCCAATCTAAACTAATAGGCAGTGGTTCTCAATTATTGAAATACTATTGAGACAACATGCTTATTTTTATCTTTTCAAACCAATATATGAGTCACTGCCACCTAGTGCCCGGGGGCTGGCAACCATTACAGCAATGGTGCAATTCTTTCCAGAGTGCCATATCCCACCACCCACTCTTTGCACTCCCCAGCACCCAACTGTACCCCCTAGAGTGATCATCAGTAACATTTGAGAAGTATTGAATGAGGAAATTGTGACAGGATGAGAGGTAAAGTTGGATTTCACTAGCGCAGATAGATTTAGAAAAGGACTTGTATGTAAGTCAGGAGTGGCAGAGAAGTATGATAGATTGGTGCAGGACACTGGTGAGGTGTGCTGTTGGAAGGACAGAAGACTTTAGCGTGAAGGGGAACCTGCATCAAGGGTTAGCCCTGGGCCACTTCTTGTTTGTTTTGGTGATGGAGTGATTGACAAATGAGATCAGACGTGAGTCTCCATGGACCATGATGTTTGCAGATGACATTGTGATCTGCAGTGAGAGTAGGCAACAACTAGAAGAAAACCTAGAGAGGTGGAGGTTTGCACTCGAGATGAGATGAAGGAAGGTCAGTCATAGCAAATAGAGTACATGTGTTAATGAAATAGAAAATAGCCGAGTGGCAAGGTAATCAGGAGCAGAGGTGGTGAATGTGCAGGAGTTGAGATACTTAAGATCATCTGTTCAGAGCAGTGGAGACTGTGGGAGAGAGGAGAAGAATAAAGTGGAGTCAAGATGGAACAACACTTGGAAAACAACAAGATGGAAAAGTCAGTGAACAAGTGATCTATGATAGAAGAGAGTCAGCTAAGGTGAAGGGAAAGGTTTACAGAACGGTTGATAGACCAGTCATTATGGATGGATTGTTAACACTACCAATAGGCAGAAGACAGGAGGCGGAGCTGGAGGTGGAGGAGTTAAAGGAGTTTAGGAGAGACAAGGATGGACAGGATCAGGAATGAGGTGATTAGAGGGACAACACAGACAGGAAAGTTGGGAGAAAAAGCTAGAGAAGCCAAATGGAGATGGTTTGGACATGTTCAGAGGAGGGACAGTGGATACATTGGTAGGAGAATGATCCTGGAGATGGAGCTACCAGGTAGGAGAAAAGATGAAATTGATGAATGTGGTGAGGAAGGACATGGACAGAGTTGGAGTTGGAGTAGAAGATACAGAGAACAAGGGGAGATGGAACATGTTGATTCACTGTGGAAACCCCTAAATAAGGTCTTTGTCAGGTTAGCCAAGTTAGATTAAATACTAGCATAACTATTTTGACTAGAAGTTATTATATACTAGAAGACATAGAGATACAGTGGGTCTTCTACTGGCTCTCCTTGGTTTTGATATCAGTGCCTCTTCACTTACTCTAGCTACTGATTTTCATATTACTGGACATTTAGAGGTGGACAGATCGAAGATCGCATCAGCGAGGTGGTCCATTTAAATCCCCACAACAGCTACATCACCACACGTTGGTCATCCCTGCTCTCAAATTGAAGCTAGATTAGATGGCATGTAATATCTGAAGCCGTGCCAGGCGTCTGCAACAACCTTCTCCTTGCAGCCTCCTTCATTATGTGTGCCTGATAAGATTTTATATGTGTCATGACTAACCGAAAGGCTTTTTCGTGACATTTCAAGTTCACTTCAGATTCACCCAAAATAAATGAAAAAGGTGATGGAAGGCATCAGAAAAGTGTGTTTTGCTCAGTAAATGGTGGCATTGTGCCTCTCCACGTGTGTCAACGACTGGCTGCAGAACAAGTCTGTTGAGAAAGCTGAGGGCGTAACATTGGTTACTTGATAAAAGGGCTGAAAAGACTGAATAGCTGCTGCACTTTTCTTTACCGTCTGCTTGAAGGAAAAATGCTTGCAGTTTAAATGCCACGTTTTCATGATCCCACTTCAGTGGGCAGCTGTGGGCAATTTTCCCGTGTTATGTCTCATTCTTTTGCTATTTCTGCCTGGTCACTCCATCTAAAAAAATGGCTGTCGATGACATAAAACTCCTACTTCTCAGCACTTATTCTCTGACACATTGTGTTGACACATGGCTGAGAATTTAAAGTGGCACCGCTGTTTGTGAGGCCATTCTGAACCCAAACTACCACCTCTACAACACCAGAGGTGCCGTAACGGACTGAAAATGATTGACAAGGCTTTCACCAAAGGCCAACACTGTCAGACTACGTCTATTTAAAACTCAAACTGGGTTTGTGAGGTCACACAGAGGGAGAAGCTCCAGTGAGGGACTATAATGGTCGTACGTTAGAATAAAATAGGTCTTGACAAACAAAACATTAAAAGAACCAACTTATCTAGAGTATGTCATGTATGCTAGCCATGCCGTATCTCACCAATCACTAAAAAGTGTCTAAGAAACAGTTCAAGTTGGACTCAGTTTTGTTGTTTATGTTTTTAAGCTATATTATATAAACACAGCGCACACATTATTGAATTTTTCAACCGCACATCCACTTAATGCAGTCACACGGGGCTGCAACTGCAGACTGAATGAATGAGCGCTTTCAGTGGAGGAGACTCAGATGACTCCTCCACTGAAAGTGCTCCAAATTATCAGACCACAAGTTCTGAGCTCCAAGGCTTGGGCACATATAATATATAGGGCAGTAGGTGGCCTAGTGGTTCAGGAAGCGGACTTGGGTCCGCAAGGTCCCCAGTTCGAAACCCCCTACCGCCAAGTTACCACTGAGCATGGTATCAGCTCCCCGGGCTATCATTAGCTGCCCACTGCTCACTTTGATGATGGGTTAAATGCAGAGGCCAAATTTCATTGTGGTGTGAATCACAATGACACAAAAAGAAATTTATACTTTATATTCTTTTTTTTCCCCAGATACACTCTTGAACTAATGTAAATAAGTTGCTTCTTCATTATTATCTGTACTTTGTTTATATCTATGTTTTGATGTTCAGATAAAGAAAGCTGGAAAATAATTATGTAATTAATAAGTACTATATTCCCATGTGTCTGGAAAGAATGAGTTGGTTTTATATTTATTTTTAATGAGAATAATGGAATAGAGATACAAGCAGATTGATTAAAACTATATAATTACTAATAGTCACATCCATTACTCGCTTATAATACCATCCCAGTGTCCTGGCCGTGTTGGACCATCACCTGTCAGATCAGTCTCTCTGTATGGAGGTTTGTAAATCTATGGCTGACAAGATAATTGGCGAAATCTACGAATTGATGGAAGGGGGCAGCATTCTGCTGGAGTTTAAAAAAAAAAACACAGTTAAAACCTAATGTCCACTAACTGTGTGAAACAATTGTAGTGATCCATGGTGGCACTTTTTAGTTCTATCAATTCAAGCTTTTTAACATGCACCACATAATAACTAAGGTATTAACCGTCTAAATACAAGTGTTCAGAACTTAAGCACAGACCATGCTAACACTAACTGCAGCACTTGTTACTGTAATTACAGCAATTATACACTGGGCCCTGAGCACTGGTTGCATGGAGGTGATTTTCAACCGTGTCCCTGTAATGTCTGCTACGGCACTGTATCATACAAACACACACACACACGCACACACACACACACACACACCGCTGCAGCCGAGGCTGTGAACACAGTCAATAAATGGAACGTATTAAAGGGTTTAGATGAAAACCTACAGCCTTGTCTGTGGCTTCAAACTTATAGCCACTGTTGCAAACCACTCACCCAGTGCTTGGGTAGTGAACCCCATCCAGGCTGAAATCCTGTTGGCCTTCAAAATAGATTTGGCTCTTAACTGTTCTTTTATTTAGAGACACTTACAGGATAAAAAAAAAAAAATCTGGCAGCGATTCAGACGAGAAACAAACTTTACAACAATACCAGCGCAGCAGAAAGTGAGTCATTCTCATTCTTAGCATTAAACCAAGGTTTGAACAGTACAGAAAATAGTGATGTGAGGTGTTCACAGCACTGCGGATGATTTATGTAAAATTGACTAAGGTCGAGCACTGTGAAAAAATCTCATGAGGTATAAAATGTGGATGTCTCATATTAATTTTTGCCGGTATCCAGTATTGCAATATTGACAATATTGTCCAAACACTTTATTTCTCATAGCAATATTAACCAAAAACGATATATGCAGGTGATTTCCCCTGAAACATTCCCCAATTAAATGCATTCTATAACAGTCTATGTATAAAATGAAGACACGACTTCAACATAAGTTACAGAAAAGTTGTTAGAAAATGTTTATTTCTATAATTTACTCTAAAAACATCCTTTGCTAGTCTATGCCTCCTTGTGCAGCATAAAATAAACAAATGACCTAAGAAACTCCATGCATTTAGTGAATCCAACGGGAGAAAATAACTGAATATACATTCATGATTTTTGTCTGACAGTTTATTGTTGTTTTTTTCAGTGAGTCCATTTTTTATTTTTATTTATTTTTTTACTTTGCTGCATAAAAAAAAAATGCCTTGTTAAAATCTTGCCCCCCGCCCTTGAATGACAAGCTCCTTGCAGTCGTTACAAATTACAGTTTTAAATATTTCTGAAAAATGTCCAAATCCCACACATGGTGTGGTTTGATGACAGAATTTTTCACATAACAGACAAAGTGTTAGGACCCCATGAAGGTGTCCAGCGAAGGTGTTCAGCAAAATAAGAATTTTGCTAATATTGGACAGATTTTTTTTTTTTTTGGGAGTAGCATTTAACCCATCATCGTAGTGAGCAGGGGCCTGCCAACTGAGCCGGCGCCCAGGGAGCAGTGTGTGGGGACCACACTCAGGGCACCTTAGTGGTAACTCACTAAGATGATTCGAAGTGGGGACCTTGTAGACCCAGGTCCACTTCCTTAACCAAAAGGCCACCAACTGCCCCCAATATTGTCAGACATCCCTGGTATAAAGTTCAAAACCAAAGAAAGCAGGAGTTCACGTTTGAACACGGCCCTGGTTACAACTAATGGATTCCACATTAAACAGTAGATATTTATCACTATGAACTAAACCATTTTGTAATTTATGTTCAGATTTGGGAACGCCCTGTCTTTTTACAGTGTCCTTCCATCATTATGCAATTTCCCCACTGTGGGACAAATAAAGGATTTCTTAATCTTCTTAATCCCACCGACCTCTGTCTCCTCTGACTGTGGGAAGCTGAAAATGGTCCTTGTCCCAAATTATTGCATACATGCTGGCACATAAATGTCTCATAACTCAAATAAGTGGCTGTATTTTCTCTCTGCTGTTGAAGTTTATTTCTTTGCTCTTCCTAAGGACAATTGATTCTGTTGAAAAGATTGAATTATTTCCACATCTTCCAAACTCAGAGTGACAATAACGATCCCTCTTGAATGTAAGCGACAAGATGTGATTGAAAAAGTGATATATTTACCAAGAGCCAAAGCAGTTGAGAATTTCCAAAGCCTACCATTTAACATATTTTCAATCATTTTAAATCTGATTTGGAATTCGTGCAAAGTCAGACACAATAAAACAGGTTTGTATTCTTCAAAATCTGGAAAAAGGTGACAAATCAAAATATATTTTTTTTACTTTTTTTTAACATCTAAAACCAGCCACTAGGTTTGGAGAAGCCCAATGTTGATAGTTTTGACAGGGGGGACAGTAGATACAATTGTAAAGAATGAACTTAGAGGTAGGAGTCTCCTACCAGGTAGGAAAGTGGTCCCCAACCTCCAGCCCGTGGACCGGTGCCGGCCCATGGGGCAATTGGTACCGGGCTGCAGAGAAATGATGCTGAGCTTAACACAATTTATGTTTTATTTATTATTAGATGCTAAAAAAGTGTTTTGATAAAATACCAGATCCCATCGTGTTTGAGTGTCCAGCAGATGTCCAAAAATACCACTTTTATGCTGGACGTTTCATTTTCATTAGTGGTATTTATCAGCTACACCTCAACGGACCGGTCCGCGAAAAATTTTTTAGACGTTTGACCGGTCCATGATGCAAATAGCGTTGGGAAACACTGATGTAGGAGACAAAGAGGAGATTGATGGATGCAGTGAGGGAGGACATGGAGGTAGTTGAAGTGAGAGTAGAGGATACAGACGACAGGGGGAAATGGAAATGATGGGAAATTAAGTTGAAAGACTAAGAAGAAGTTACTAAACATCTAGTTGAATAAAGTAGGTGGCTGTGGTGGCCTAGTGATTAGGGAAGTGGACTTTGTTCCCGAAGGCTTCAGTGTTTCCACCAGCTGTCCAGTTGCCACTGAGTTGCTCTGGGCTTTAGCACCACTCCAATTAAAAAATCAGTTAAAAAACTTGCAAACATTAAGTTATTTATATGTAATTTTAAAAATCTAGCCTCTCGTATACAATACTATAGTTTATCATATTATAATAATGTGCACTGGTTATAGCAAAAAGACAAGATGTAAAAATAAAATTCACACACAAAGTCTGTGAGGGAAACTGTGAGTCACTCCCCATGGTTCTACCCCTGATACCATGTGCAACATGAAGCAACAACAGGGAGGTGACATGAGACCTCCCTACTTTCAAACCAGACACACACACACACACACACACACACACACACACACACACACACACACACACACACACACACACACACGCTCGCTCCGTCCTCCCCTCAGGCTTCCCTCTTCTCTCTGCCAATCTCAGCAGGAAGGTCACAGACTCACAGTTATCGCGCTCAATTTGATTATGTTGTAATCCAATCAAGGCAAGAAGAGAGAGAGAGAGAGAGGGAGAGAGAACAACATTGATTTTGGAGACATGGAATAATGCTTATTGGCCTTAGAGGCACACGGCTGATTCCTGGACAAGGTTAAGTCCAGAGGGAAATTGCGTCTGTCATTGAGGCCATCTTTGAATATATGGCTGCTTCATTTCTACAATCATCCTTCCTGCTCCAATACATTAAAAAAACAGAAACATCTTTGTATTCTGAGGCTATAAAGAAATTGACGAGAAGTGGCATCAGCTGAGCTTTGTGTGGAACAGTTTTTGGTGCTGAGCAGCCAGAGTACTTCCTGTGGGAGTGGTTTTTATTTTTTAATGCAGATCCTGCTGCGTTGGACAACATTAAATTGATTGGTCCTCGTCACAGCGAGCCTCCTTCAAGAGAAATGTGATTGCGATGAAACAAAAAATTCCTCTACACTGAAATTCAATTTACATATTATGGAGCACGGACCTGCAGGTTCTCAGTCATGCAAGGTCATCTCACAACATTGTTACTGGAAGAACTGATGAAGCAACTTGAACAGGTAGTGACACATCTTTGGGAAAACCTTCAAGTCCAGTCACCCTGAATGAAAGTTCCTTAACTAAAGATGTTGAGGTTCTGTTGATGTTGGGGTTCAGATTGTACCAACCGCTGCTTCAAGTCCGAGTTTGGTGTATTGGTTAGCATGGCTAATGTCCTAGGTTAGATTCCCAGAGAAACTGTAAGTTAAGCTCTAAATATTTAACTGTCTTTCACTGAAAAATATTCATTTAGCATTTACAAATATTGAACCACATCCATCGAAAATAGTGAGTAAAGTAAAAACTAAGCCTTTGGTAAATTCTCATCTTCTACACCAGTAAATTCCCAACCACTGTGCTGCCACACTTGAAAGATCCACTGTGGGAAAATACTTCACTTAATCATCCTGAAAACTACATTTATTAGTTGCAATGAATTTGTCTTTATTGATTATTACAACACTGACCATTATTATTGTATACTTGTCCCATGGGGGACAGTAAATAGCAACAAAAACTGAAGATTCTATCATCTTTCTAAGTAAAAATTCTCATTCATCGAGGTCATGATATTCAAAAAGCTCAGTTTTCAGCAACTGGACCTCCTGGAGTTGAACTTCAACTTTCAACTCCAAGAAGTCCAGATACTGACAACTCACTTTTTTGGCCAACCTATCAATCTATTGTTTAATCTATGTATCAATCAAATTCAATCAAATTGTATTTATATAGCCCACATTTACAAATCAGATTTGTCACAAAGGGCTTTACAGGGTTGGTAACATCCTCTGTCCTTAGACCCTCAGCCAGGGTAAGGAAAAACTACAGAGGGAAAAAAAAACCTTTTAACAGGGAAAAGAAAACCGGTAGAAACCTTAGGGAGAACCACAGGAAAGGGATCCACTCCCTGGATGGACAGTGAAATGAATGTTACCAGAGCATGAAAATACAATAAATAACTACAAAGGCACAATGAGAATGAACAATTTCACATATATGCATATAACTAAGAAGTGAAGTTCTTCCAGAAGATAATCAAAGTTACAAAATGAATGTACAGTATCTATCACACCACAAAAAAAGCTGAACCCAATACAATCTGGCAGGGTGTCCACCATGCAACATACAGGAGATTGGAAGCAAGTGACAAAAAAAAATGCTAAAACCAAAAGTAAAAATGTTGTTCAGTGAAAATTTATGGACACAAAGGGAAAACAACCAATGTCAATCAGGATAGAATCATTCGTGACATTTATCATCCCATAACTGTCACACATGCAGATGAAAGCTCTGTAGTTTAATAGATGACATGTGAATATATGACATTTTACACAAAATATATAGCACTCTTTGGTAGAGACACAGGAGAAAGGCACAGTGAGTGAAATGTGTGAGTCACATAATGAATGATTTATGGTCAGGTGTGATAAAAATCCAGTTTTGTCGCAGCTGGACTTTTAAGTCTCGCCAGGAAGAGATGGTTGCATTTCAAAGCATGTTTCTATCATGTCATAGATGTTCTACATAAACTGAAACACACGGTCCAAATAATCTAAAAGTCATATACATGCTCCAGGTCATAACCCATATAGTAAAAGTGTGTAGTACTTTACATGACAGAGATAATTATATACACATTAAAGACACATTAAAGTGTCTGTATGTATCAAACTATTAAAAAATGTAAATAACTATAAAAAAAACTATACATTACTAGAAAAATATAGATTCAACAACTGACCTACAGGACTGCACATTAGCACAGCTCTCATGACTTGTCTCTGAGTGTGTCTGTGTTTTAATACTGAAGTGTCGCCCCCTCTCCACTTTGTTTCCTACCCATATAACAGACAAGGTGGGAGATGACGATGACGATGATGAAGATGATGATGATGCTTTTGGGGTGGGGATAGCAAGGCCCACTCACCTTCTGGCTCACCACACAGTGTGCACTGTGATTCTAAACAAGGACCAAAGAGAGACGAGAGCACATTAATAGAGGCAACACGCACAGTGTGTGAAAGTGTGTTTGTTAATGCACATGAACAAGGACAAACATCCCTGGAATATTGAATATGGAAAAAAAAAACAACTCATAATTAACATCAGAGTTTGTCATCTCTCTGTTGTTGTTATAAACCGACGCATCAACATGAGAGCAGCATGGTGGGAGTTCAGCCGCCGTGAATAATTTGACCATCAGTCACATGCAGCTGTGTGATGAGATAAGATGATGTGGAGAGAGGCGTCAGATTGGAGACAGGAGACAACAGAGTGACACGTCACACTGGTTAAATCCATCATCACCCTCTGCTTTTCAGCCAAAACACAGTCATATTTCACACATAAAGGAGGTTTTCATGCGAGATCATATGACATCCATCATTTCCAACCCGTTTGTCTGAAACACACTTGTTATGTTTCCTTAAGGCCAAATAAATAGTGTGTTTCTGGTAACACAACTGATCATATATTTCCAAGGCCAAATTGCCAAGTTTTTATTACAAATTCCTCTCTTTTCCCAATATTTTAGTAGATGCAGCGTTAGTTTGTCATAATTCATTGTTTCAACTTATCCCAGCATCTGTATAAACCACTGTTTGGAATCAATGTGCCCACTTTGGAAGACTACAGGGAGAATTAATCTCTTTTGGTAACGTAAAACCATGGAGATTCCATGTTAATGGACTGTTGTCATCTATCAGCTCTGTGATCAGTCTTGCATGATTACAGGCCAGGCCATGTCTTACCTTGAAGAACTTAGTCCTGCATAAAATGTGTCACCAAGAAGAATGGACAGAATTTTTTTTTCAACAAATCCTTAATAATCTACACCTTATCAACTTGGAAATTCAGGTTAATTCATTCACTAAATTTTAGAAAAACAAATTAAGAGCTGACCGATGGACGATGATGTTTGCGGATGACATTGTGATCTGCAGTGAGAGCAGGCAACAACTAGAAGAAAACCTAGAGAGGTGGAGGTTTGGACTGGAGAGAAGAGGAATGAAGGTCAGTCGTAGCGAGACCGAGTACGTGTGTGAATGAGAGAGGTGGAGAAGATGGATGAGTTTAGATACTGAGGATCAACTGCCACTGGAGACTGTGGAAAAGAGAAGATTATTGTTATTATTATTTGGCCTTTTCTTTTCTCTCTCCCCCCTGTATTATTCTCCTGCAAACATAGCATAGTTCTTAATGAACACATCAACTCTACGGTTCAGGTCCCAGATGCCCACAGTCTTTCAAAAGCGTCTCCTGTTTATTTAAGATAAAGTACGCTGTTAAATGGGTTTGTTTTGCAAAGACGTGCAGCATAATGAAGAGCGTGATGATGAAAATGAGCGCTCTGTCTGACGACAGTGGTTTCCTCAGACGCCTTGAAACACAGCAGTGGATGTTTGTGAAGTTTGTTTTTCCTCTCTAGCAGAGACCATGATTTTTTTTTTTTTTTTCATGTTAAGACTCTCCTTCATCTCATCAGCACAGATTAGGAGCTTAATTAGATCAGCAGCAACCTTGGACTCAGGACTTTCGCTCATTTGATTGCAGCAGCGCTTTCTAACGGTTCAAATCCCTACAGTCACTGCATCTATACACTGAAGCTGTAATAAAACAAGTCCGCAGAAGCTCTTAACTCTAAATTACTGTCATGTACCAGCTCTCCCCGGATGACCTTGCTCATGGGCAGAGTGGAGTCAGGGGCAACTCGACGGACCCTGCGGATAAGTGCGAAAAAAGCCTTGTTGTTGCTGTCTGTCTGCACTAGGCTGTTAAGTGTCACAGCTGTAATGCTCTCTTTTCAGAAAAGCTGCCTCCCGAGTCAGACGTTAGCAACGTTGCGTCTATATTTTGGCAAAACACCGAGTCATATGGTATATTTTATTAAGCTTCTGTCTTCGCGCGAAGGCAGCTGAGAGTGAGTGCTAAAAAAAAAAAAAAACAGTCAGATGATAATGCAGCTGTTATTGCCACTCTGCAGAAGTAAATGCCCTGTATAACTTTGCTTGGATCTCCGTTCTTAGGTGATTTTACTGGGGTGATGGTGGATGAAGTTGGAACAACACACTAGTGGTCTGACGCTGCAGTGGCAGACGACTGAGGCCTGGAGAGAATTTACCGGTTTAATTAGTCTTTTTCACTCCTGTCTCTCTACACTGTAATCCCACCCAGTCAATGCAATTGACTCTATTAGTTTGTTGTGCCTGTTCAGATTTAAAGCACTGCTGAATTTCCCTGACTGGGGCCCATATTCATCTGGACCAGGCCATTTTAACTGTGTATGAACGACACTTGGATAATTGTGCTTTTGTTGTCAGCGTTTCATCCTCAGCTGGATCTGCTTCAGACGGAGATAAGAGAAAATTAAATCATTTTCCCCCTTGTAATCTACAGTCTGCTGCATTTGTTGCAAGCAAAGGTGCAGGAGCTCCGTCCAACTCAACCAATAATGCTGCATGAGATGCAGGACCAGTTGTTGTGACCTCAACCAACACCTAAGGACCCTCAGGAGATACAAAAGTCTGATATTTTATTCAGACCTGAATGTTAAATATTGTGTTGTTTAAATGCACATATTCATAAGTCTGAGATACTTTACTGAATGTTTTTAGCACCTTGGTGTCTAATTTTAAACTCAAGTTTCCCATTATAAAATCTAAAATAAATCCAATAAAAAATCTGGATGTTGCTGAAACAGAAGGCTGAAAAAGTGAATAAACCCTTGTTGTGTGTCTTTGTTTAACTCCTGTCTGTAAATCTGTGATATGTTCAACTAAACAGGCTTAAGGTTTCACACCAAATGAACAATTACTGGAATAGTAAGAGAAAAAAATCAACAGGTTGGTGTCAGTGATAGAATAGAATAGACTTATTCATTCATTTGTCTTGATCTGTTTGGCTGTTGCTGAATCTCAGAGGCAGCAGGCACCACCCAGATCACATAGTGAACCTTCTTAAGGGTAGTGAGCCCACTGGAGGTTGTGTGGGTTGGGACTCTGCTATGCTCAGACCAACTCAGTGGCAACCTGGCAGCTGGTGGATTCGTACCTGAAGCCTTGCAGACCCAAGTTCAGCCCTTAACTGCGAGGCCACCACTGTTGCACTGATGGAATTATTGATTTGGAAAAATGTCAACAAACATTTGTAAGTCTAAAACTACAAAAATTCTAACTACGTCAGTCAGTAGTGTTCACTGATGTGTTGCAGAGCTATTCTATTCTGGGTCCTTATTGTTATACATGCTGAACTTATCAACACTTAATACACACTGCCGCAGAGGCTCATGGGAAAGTTTATATTGTAGCAGCTTTTGGTCATAAACCTCATTCTGATGATGAAGCAGGATAAAAATTGAGGGCTAAGGTTATTGCAATTTACCCTCAGGTGCCACAACAGATTGTACTACAAAATGGTCTCTGGATAGAACTCGACATTACTTCTCATACTGGGCCAACCATTAATACCAACACTCTCCTACACTACTGCCACCTGAAGGTATGGCTATATAACTGAACTGTTTTACAGCAGTACTTTTACTTGACTTAATACTTCCAACACAGTGTGATGCAACCCAACTCTGCAAGGGATACTTTTTTAAAATAATCTTTACAGCTCCAATTGTGCAGTATAACATAGTTTCTAAAGTTAAGGTGCAGAGATAATTTAGTGCATTAACGTCAATTCATTTATTTTGGTTGTATTGTGGGACCAAATGTGAGAACTGATTATTAAAAATAATGTCAATCAAAAGTGCAGGTAAATTTCACAGCAAAACACAGTGTGAGAATTTGGCTTACTGCTTTCATCAAAGTCGTAAAGCTCACAGTCCCATGGAACAACGCAGTTGAAGACGTCTATGAGCGCAAGACATTGCGCTACGCAGAACTGGCAACAGATGCTCAACAGGGAGGATTGAAAGCAAAGATCAGTCCTGTTCAAGTGGGATGCCGAGGCTTGATAGTCTTTCCACCATCAAGCTCTTAAAGGACCTTGGAATCTCACAAAACATGACACACCCACATTCCCACCCACTGCAGCTACTAACACCGTTTTCTCATTCAATTTGGAATCAAATACCGAAGTAGGTAATTCGGGATTCGATCCCATATTAACTAATCCGCATTTGATTGTTTGGTATTCACTGCGCATTCGATACCCGCTTTGCATTCACACACAATAAGTAAGCAAATGCGCATTAGTCTAACCATGGTCCAGTTTCTTTTTGATCACGTGGTTATATAACGAGATCTCATTAATATGTGCTTTTATTCAACATGAATTCTGTCAACAAATGCACGTGCAATTTTGAGGAGTAAATGTGGCAGGTTAAAGAAAGATCAAGGCAATGTATGCATGCGTGAGAAGGAGACACAAAGAATGAATGAAGAAGATAAGGAGAGAAAATATGAGGAAGTGTTTTGTAATCCTGTTCCTAATAATGCAGCAACATCTAGCGGTTGACAAGGAGATGAGCCGCTCCCGAAGTATTTTACGAGCTCGTTAAACTAATACAGGTGTTGTTGTGTTCACACACGCGGGGAGTGACAACCGTTTTACTTTTTATTGCTTTACACCCGTATTAGTTAAATCGGTATTGAAACCCTGGACTAGAGGTGGAT
>JAFBJS010002422.1:171375-183653 GCA_016785265.1 Paraplagusia blochii
GAGAAAATATGAGGAAGTGTTTTGTAATCCTGTTCCTAATAATGCAGCATCTAGCAGTTGACAAGGAGATGAGCCGCTCCCGAAGTATTTTACGAGCTCGTTAAACTAATACAGGTGTTGTTGTGTTCACACACGCGGGGAGTGACAACCGTTTTACTTTTTATTGCTTTAGTTAATTTGGTATCGAAACCCTCGACTAGAGGTGGATTAGTTAATGCACATCAGTTGAGTAGCAAATGCGCGTTAATTTGTAATGTGAACGCAAACGGGGAGCGAAACTGGTTTCGCGTCCCAGCAAATACCAAATTAAGTGCCGGTGTGAAAACAGTACATGAGACTACAGGTAAGTAAACAGCGTATTCGTGTAAACTCTAGGACAGGGGTGTCAAACTCGTTCTTAGTGGGCCGGTGTGGCTGCAGGTTCTTGTTCATACCTATCAAGTGCAAACTAGTTGATCAATCAGCTGTCTGGAGACTCAGATCAGTTGATTGAAAATCCAAGTCAGGTGTGCTGCTGGTTGGTTGGAACAAAAACCTGCAGCCACACCGGCCTTTTGTGGATCCGGTTTGACACCTCTGCTTTAGAACTTATTCAGGAGAGAGGATGCACTGCCATCCTAAATCGCGTAAACTACAGGCAACAGTCATGATTGGGCTGGGGATACAAGCTGTAGCTGGTCACATTTAATGGGAGCCTCTAGTGAAAGGCTGAAACACTACTGAGGTACACTACTGATGATGTGTCCCCAATGAATGTCCTTCCAATGGCTGACAAAATGTCCTACACTTCTCTCAATCTAAACCTGATGGCAACTCCATAAAATGGCACAAATGATAGATTGCCATCATGTCCCATGTTATGAAATTATTGCTGTTTTCTTTGTTATATAAAGCACTCAAAGTCCAAATGCTATGCTGACAGTAAACCATTCAACGGAAAAAACAAATCATGAAAAGGGCTATCCTGTGGCCTCGTTTGAATGTAAAACTGTAGCCAATTAGAGACAACTCTCTCTGTGCACTATTAGGTTTCCAGGCAACAGCCAGAACAGCTCAATCAGCTCATATAGGAGAAAACAAAAGAGAACACATGAGAGCCACACGGCAGAAGGGAAGCTGGTTGGACATCATGGGTGGTAGGAGAAAGTTTGATTTATAAGTAATATATAGAAAAGAACTGTAGTGTCTGTGATTATCAACCTCCAAACACAACATTTACACTGAGCCACAGTCTTTAGCCTTGATCTGATAATGTATTCATTTATAATTAAAACCCACATTTCCATATCAGCAGAGGTGGATCACACCTCCCCTACAGCCTGATCTCCATCTTTTCCCTTTGCCCTTCCCCTGATCACATGACTCCAGAGAAATACAGGTGCTAATTAGCTTGTGCAAAGATTGTTCTTGCCGCATTCACAGGAACATCACATCTCTGTTAAAACAGAGTTATATAAAGCAGGCGTGATGGAGTTGGAAAAGTGGCGTTCCGTGACTTGGGATTTACTTTAGCATCCGAGCACTGAGCTTTACAGATATGAGTCAGTCAAGGCAAATTAACGGATTTTTGATGACATTTGACACTATTGTCTTTGATTTCTGCCTCCTCCTTACACTAATTTGGCTTTTACACTTTTTCAGCATCAAAGGGGGAGACAGGGCTCATGTCGAGGACACAATGGACATTTTTTCATTCTGGTAAAAAGCAACATGTAGAGATAAAACGATCACAATTTACCTAACGGACACCGTAAATAAATTGTTTGCCTCGCGTTACTGAACCCAATATACGGTCAAGTCGTACAGTCTTTCACAGTTCTACTTTCAAGCCCCTTCGAGGTGGACACTCAACAATTTCAGTTTACCTCTCCTCTGAGTAGCACAATCCATCTACTGCACCCCCACCCCCGTGTATATACAGTATGAGGCCTCCCCATGGAGCTGATCTAGCATTTCTCAAAAGAGACGCTGTGCTGAGCACAGAGCTGTAGGAGAGCTCATCAGCCCGGCTGTATAAGCCCCTGTCTGCCTCTTCTGGGGCTAATTGCAAAATATTGTCACACAGGAAGCTTTGTTATCAGCCAAGGGCCCTTTATGTTCAATGTAAGTTTCTAAACCAAATCTTTTTTACAGCTTAAAATGAAATAGGACCAGAATCATTTGGCATTTTGGAGAATTCTCTCTCTCTCTCTGTCTTGACAAAAAATCATAATAAAAGGGAGCCAGGATGATCAGTGCAATAAAAAGGAGAAGCAGTGGAAACATATTAAAAACTGAGTGGACCTCCAATATCACTTCTCTGGTCCCGACCAGAATGAAAGACGACTTAAAGGAAAAAAAATCAGGAACTGTCAGAATTATTCATAATAACTCCGTCTTGGAGAGGAAGAAGAAAAGACTGACATATAAAAACAATCTGATAAGGGGGAAAAATCCTGTGGGCTTTGAGGATCAAGATGCAAAAATGCAACTCAGAAACAACCAGAAGCCAGCATGAAAAGGCTTTCAACTCTGGTCCCCTTGAATACATATATACATATATATGTACATATATAGGAACCACATGCTTGATAATGTTAATCCTCCCCTCTAAGTCCATTTGGGTAAAAGTGTGCTAAATGCATAAATGTACTTATGCACTTTACAACTACGGCAGTCCTTAAGTGCACATTAGCACTTTTTTTTTGCTGCAGTTCTTCTTCCATAAGTCCTGCAAATTAGTGTTATGATAATTATAATCACACAGTAATATATAAATATTCAATGATCGTGACTTTTCTTGCAAAAGGAGTATTACTATTGGCAATACTAGTCTTGTACTTAAATGGCATCGGATCAATACCAGATCCCATGATCTCCCATCTCCTGTGCAGAACATGATCTACATGAGAATTGTGTTCTCACTGAAGGGTCAGATAATCTGAGCTGAGCAGGAAACTCGAACCCAAACACTTCTGTTTATGTTTGATCATAAGAATGGCTTCATTACTAAATATGTGTGTGTTCCATGAAAGGTCTTTATAATCGTCTGCCAGCAGACCAGAGATGTTGTAGACAGACCAGGCACAGAAAGGACTCAAATTGATGGAATTGGGTCGACCAACAAATGAGAAGAGACATGAGGTAAAGATACTGTCTTCCTGTCAAACAGAAGAACCAGAGGTCTTTGTTTATAGGCTGTATTTTTACCTCCTGGGAGTCGTCAAGAGTTGAAAGAAGGAGAACGAAGATAAATATTTAATAAAGGCGGACGGGATTGTGTGAAGTGTGTGTCCTGAACAGAGTTTGAGTGATTTGCTGCAGTCAACTGGGTTGAATTCATTCAGATGGATGGACGTATTTAATAGTAAGACAAGGATGGATGGATGGATGGATGGATGGATGGATAGATGGATAGATGGATAGATAGATAGATAGAAAAAATATGGCTGGTGGTCTGCATGTGAACCAGGGTACATCATTCCCAGCCACTCTTCGATGGCCCTAAAATGACTCCATAAAGAAAGAGAGAATTTTCCTAAATTTCCCTAAGGGAATTCCCAAGAAATTAATGAAGTTCTGTCCATTTACAATCAGTGATCCACACTGGCTTTAACAGGTGTTTCCTCTGAACTTATGTTTATAATAATAATATAATATTAATATTAATTAATAATGAAATAATATATATTATATAATATAAAGCCCTATGTGACAAATTTGATCTGTAAATGTGAGCTATATAAATAAAATTTGATTGATTGACGATAATAATAATAATAATATTAATAATAATAATACATCGGTTTTATATAGTGCCTTTCCAGTAATCCAAGGTTGCTTTACAAATTTCAGGTGTTATTTCAAAAAAAATGGGAAGCTTGACTAGACAAAAGCAAAACACATTTCTCTTCAAAACTCTTTATGTAGCTATCATGTTCTGCAGAGATATGGGACATTGTGTGTTCTTAAAAAGACATGTGGAACAGAACTGATAATGCGAGGAATGATTGGAACGAACAGTTCCAGTACTGTTTTATTGTTCTGTACCAAAGGAAAAGTCCAGAAGTATTATTACTTACTAATTTAAGATAGATTGGGTCGGATTCTACACCTGTGGACAGGTCATTAGGACGTGACACTGAATGTAATGAATGCACTTCATAACAATGAACGTCAGTGCAGATAAAACCAACCTCACTGAGCATGAAAGAAACCAGCAAGGTCAGTGACTCTGGAGCCTTGGCTCCTGTCAGTGATTTTATTCAGTCGGACATTTTATCTTCTAGTTTTCTAGGATCACTGCCAACAAAAAATAAAAGAGAACAAATCAAAAAGAAAGAGAAAAAATGGCCCATGTTAACGTGTCCATCTTTTTTTTGCTTCTGGAAAATAATAAAGATCGTTTCTGTTTGTCAGTGACAGGCCTTCTGGTGTCTGCGTAATGAACAATAAGAGAACAAAGCAGTTGAGCAAACTAATTGAAGAACATAAATGGCAGAGGAAAATATGCGGGAAGTTTCAGTAATTTATTCATTAGGAACGTTACATTTGTCAAATTATTAAATGTTCAGAGAGGAGGAGGGACATTATTCAGTAATTGAAAGGCAGCCGACTGAGTAAACTTGGTATCAGAGCGAGCAGCCTGAGTAAAACCTGAAATATTTGCAGTAATTCAATGATTCTATGAGGTCTTTGGTGAAACTGTGAAACTTTCTCTCCTGCTCTATCGTTCCAATCTTCACAGTAATGTTTTTTCTCCTTCAGTTTGTCCTCTTTGGCAAACCAGCCACTAGGAGGAACAAGCTTGTGTCTTTTAGAGCCGGTCCCAAGCTCGGATAAATGGTGAGGGTTGTGTCAGGAAGGACATCCGGCGTAAAACTTGGGCTGAATCAAAGATGCAAGACAACAAAATGATTTAGATACCGGATCTGCCAGGATCCAGGCTAAAAATGACGGCTAACTTTGCTGCTAACCTACAGGGAACTGATGGAAATTGGACTACTGTTGGTCAAAAACAGTAGAGTTGAGGATACAGACAACAGGGGGAGATGGACATTGTTGACTCGTAGTGGCAATCCCTGAAAAAAGGGACAAGCCGGAAGGAAAAGTTGACCTCTCTGGCCACCACTGTCCAACTCACTGAAGGCCAGGAGGACTTTCACACCAATGACTGAGTTTGTGTCTTTGGCAGCTTTAAGACAAATTTCTGTGATAAGGGGAAATCTCTGCGGTATACACCGAACTGTCTCACACACACGTGCACAGACACTGACTCAGATATTGAACTGTGTATTTTATGTACAGTATATGACCCAGTTGCAATGTCACCGCTTCGCCACAATCATGAGTTGAGTTGATCTCCCTAAGGATGATGTCAATAACAAACCGCCTGGACGCTAAAGCCACTGGACTTAAGGGACTGACTCTCATTATCCGCTGTCCAGATTTACAAGGCTGTCTGCTCATATTTTACACCCTTGTACACCAAGGAAGACATGGGGTACATGGAGGGGATGTCTGGACAGAAACATGAGGAGGGAATGGAGGGACGGTGATCTGTGATAAATCAACTTCCCTGACTTCTCACTCTGTAGAGAAAAACTCTTGCAGCCGTCAGCCTTGTCACCCGTGTTGAAATCAGAGAGAACGACTGACGACGGCATAAGCTGTAAATATAAACAGAAGGTTACTTCTGCTACTAACCTTTGTAGCCTGGAATTCCATCTACAGCAACTTTCCTGACTCGTGGACCACAGTAAAAGTTAACAAGGGTCTTGAGCAGTTGGTGTAGGTGAAGATAAAATACATAAAAATACTTGGAAAATACATTCTCAAGATTTCTATTAGGATAATGTAGACATTTCAAGTAAGAATTAAAATGACAATATATACATTACATTGCCATTGTCGTTGTATATAATTTTCAATATAGATTGATAATTTGGACAAGTTTCACGGATCGGATTAAAAAGTTTGCCGATTTCTGCCCAAGTGTCAGACATGGGCAAATACATTATACGGCAAATATACTATAACGTTTCTGTCTTCAATTTACTTATAATTTGCTCACTGTAAAAAACCTGTTTAGTTAAACACAGCATTGATGTAGTGCAGAAATATAATAAAGAAACACACAAAGATTCCCTTTTCTTGTTTTGGTCTAATGCAGTGCTTTTCAATTATTTTCTGTTACGCTCCCCCCCAGCAAGAATAAAACTATTTGCCCCCCACCACCCACTCTCTGCTGCAACTATAAATAACAGCATTTGTCTATAAAACAGTTCTAGGTACACCTCTGTATAACATTGTATCCTTGTTAACAGAAAGAAAACAAAAAAGAAAGAGATATAATTCAACTTACAAGGATGTGCAATTACACTTTATTGTAGTACGACTGAAAAAAATAATGTTCCCCAGGGTCACAAACGCCCCCTTCAGGGGGGCCCGCCCCAGACTTTGAGAAGCACTGGTCTAATGACACCTTCTGGAATATTAGTTTATTAATCTGCCAGGTCAATTATTGAGACAATTATTTAAAATTTATTTGTATCATTCACTTTAATCTGCTTGTCTAGAGCAGGTCACAGGGTCAGCTGTCTCCAACCAAATCACATTGTCAGCCTTCCTGTGGGTGGTGAGTCCACTGGAAGTTAGGGTTAGGGTTATGTGGGGGTGGGGACTGTGTTTTGCACAAATCTAACTACCTGGCAGCCGGTGGATTAGAACCTGAAGCCTTGCAGACACTGCATTCATGAGTGCGAACACACAAATGAATTTGGCAGAATTCACAAATGTATTTTACCAATAAATACACAAACCATGATTCACACATCAACACAGGTGAGTCTGGTTTACGCAAGAAGAGTCTCAAAAACACACACCCGTATGCACCAGTTTCACAAATTTGAAGCACAATTTGAAGGCGTGTACGACAATTCACGTGTGGAGTTTGGGGAATTCACAAATCTATTCTGATGTGTGAATCATTGTTTGTGTATTTATTTTTAAAATACATTAAAGGTGAATTCCTCAGATCCACGTTCGTGGATCCATGCTTGCTTGTGTGTTCTGTTTGAGACTCTGCTGGCTCTATACTTTTGGGGTCCTTACACACACACACGGAAATGGAAATGCACACTTTGCGTGGTCACATTATCCATATATAAGGCGCAACGGATCATAAGGAGCAGGTGACAGCTTCTTAGAAAATTGAAAGCTTTTAGGTGCGCCTTATACTGCGGGAAATACAGTGCATATAAAGTTGTTGATGGCATTCACACAGTCTTTCTCTCACAATTTGTTTTACTGTAAGAACCTAGACATGACAAAATAACAGCCTTAATTCATAATTCTCTGTATGTCTTCAACAAATTCAGGTGAAGGCGGGAGTAACAGAGCGCAGCTAAGAATAAACCCCCTCAGCATCCTGCTCTCCAGCTCCCTTCCATCCTCTCTCCCTCTTCCCTCACCCTTCCCTCTCGCTGCTTCTTCCTCTGTTCTGTCCTGTCACAGTGTTGTCAGAATGTTCTTCAATGTGACTGGACATCTGTGTAACCATGAAAGTTGGCACAGTGCAGCTCCACACAACATATTTCAGCAGATATCCACCTGCTACCTTTTGGGACAGACCCTAACTGTCTGGAACTGATGCGGGGTACCGATGCAGTGGTGCACGTGTTTGTGTACCTGTGTATATTGTGAGTTTTATGAATGCTGTCCAGGGTACTGCATGATCCTGGTCCTAGTGGAATGGGCCTAATGGGCTGTGTGGAGCAGGCAGACAATGCTGGCCCACAGGCATTGTTGGACGTGTCCAACACCTGGTCAGCCATGTCACCGCGAGGCTGCACTGGACCAGTGCCGGGTCTTTTTGTTAAATAGTAACAGCATCTTGGGAAACAGCCCAATAGGTTAACATAAAATTCCCAAGCTAAACCAAGTGTCTGCGAGTGGAAAATTGTTATGCCAGGTGTCAACGTTTTAGTTCCTGTGGAACAGGATGGGATCGTACATAAAGTCTGGTGATAAAATGACATGGTTAGGAGAACAGCTCTGGTTTTTATCACTTCCATAAGACACGTCAGGCAGCACTTTATGTTAATGTTATAATAGTCTGTCCCTGGTAACCTACAGCCAGATTTATGTTACTGCCTTTTTTCTTTCTTTTCCTTTTCAATAAGGGAAAAGACGGATTTGAATAATAAATATTTTACATACAGATGTCTGACCTTGTCTCTATAACAAACATCTGTTCTCTTTTGTTAGTACATAACCAGAGTCACAGAGATCAGTGTTTATGAGTTACTTTATTGTACTTAAAGTCTATAATTTTACTTAAGTCTTACATATTTCCTGGCCCCAATAAAATAATGTGTTAATTATATTACTTTTCTGGTGAAAATTAATTGCTTTTCATGTTTTACAAATTTAGGGCATACACAGAATAAGGTACGAACAATCATTCAACTTTCTTACTATTGCACAGGCATGGGCAAACTAAGGCCCGGGGTCCAGATGCGCCCGGTTTAGCTTTAAATATTGCCCGCCAACCTTGTCCAAATTTGATAATTCATCATTTTTTCATTATACTCATACCTTTTTCCTGCAATAATGCATTTCCCCAGTAAATGACATGAATGATCCATCTTATTAGTCTGGACACGGCCTCTGCGTCCAATTTAAGGACCAAATGTGGCCCGGGAGTCCAAAGGTTTGCCCACGCCTGCTATTGCACAAAAAAGGGAAGGAAGGAAAGTAAATTCCTTCTTATTGTGATTTACACCACTGCACATGACAAAATGACATCTCCATTTTATCACCAAAGTGAACAGCTTAAGGATGTCCATCGACAGTGATTGAGGACAGTGCCCTGCTCAGTGGTAACACGGCAGTTGGCTGCAGACCCCAGTCTGGTCCATAACCACTAGGCCCCCACTGCCCGCACAAGAGAAATGTCACAGCAATGTCAAACATTATCCTGTTTGGTTGAACACAAACTTTTTAACCAACAGAAATAGAAGAAATAAACAGATTCTATTTTATGTTCTGCATGTTTGTTGTATTGATTAACAAATACAAATTAGTTGTTACCAGGAAAAGGTTTTGCCGCTGTGTGAAAGTCATATGAAAATATGTGCAAAACAACATGTATTTTTTGCAGTTTTCAATCAAATTCATTTTGATTTTATTTTGCTGGTACGGTACTTCTTCCTCTCTAGAGTTTAAACACAGTCTTAGATTTTCTTCAAAATGTGCGGTGTGCCCTATAGTGCAGTGAGCCCTGCGTGCGTTGTTGTTGTAAGGTGGACGTAGTAGAGAACACAATGAGAACATTAAAGGGGGCAGTGTGGGTGTGGATTGTATATAAAACAAGCGCCCTATGATCAGGTGCGCCTATATGTGTGTACAATATAGTAATGGCACACATAACTGAGACTGCACCTTTTAGTATGGTTCGCCTTATGGTCGTGAAAACGCAGTACCCTGTTACCATGTAACAGCATTTTGACTATATTAGTATTAGTAGTATTGTAATATATCACAATAGCTCATATAGCTGCATCTGTATTGTGACATATTTCTTATCACCAGATTTTTGCCCATACACAGACCTCAGAAAGTTGAAATAGTACATAAAAACAACCAGGATAAAGCAGAGCAATATTGACTACACACTGAGCAGCACATACAGGAAGTACTTTGGATCTAAATCACAACCGTCTTTGAGTTCATCCATAGGAGGAGTCTCCTGTTACATAGAAACATAATCCCTCCTGCAGAACTGAGACAGCCATCATGACAGCCATCATGGTCATGGTACATAATGCTATAAATAAGATGTAAGGAACCAGCCATGTGAAAAAGACAACATTTTTATAAACAATCTTTTTAGAGAAGCTGTCAGAAATAACACTACAGTCCTGCCGCCACAGTCACTCGAGCTGTTGCACAGAATCGTCATCAATTAACATCCTCAGACAGACAGAGATGAGGAAATAAGGAAACACACTGGTCCAAACACATCGAGGACGAGGTGTTTGCTCAACCATATTGAATGCAGGGCCATGTGTTTCCTCTCACTGATGTGTGGTGATAGAATGTAAACACCATCAGAGTGTGTTTCCCTCTCAACGGTGACTCTGGATCCATTGACCTGCTCCTGTCACCCTGCTTTGTAACCACCTCTGTCCTCCTGTCTCTCACCATCAGAGCAGGATTTGTCCCTCAGCAGCATGATGGAAATTCAGTGTCACTTCTCGTCTTTACAGTGTACAACCATTAGATGCAGAGGTGGCTCACAGTGGAAAATGCTCAGTGTGCAAAAACCCAGCGGACACTGAGAAAATTGACACGGGCTTGGCCCTGTTCATCTGCATCCACTTGGAAATCCGAGCCGTGCTGGGAAACACCGAGCAACTGCAGTGCAGCAGGAGGCAGAGGAGTTTTTCCTTCAACTTGTTGTTCCACAGTATAATTACTTTAAAAGCTTCTTAATGCTGAAGCCTATGCAATGTGACAATGCATAAATCTGTAGGGGCTCTCTACTGTATGTTACTCTGTAGCCTGGCAACCACATGCATCTCTCTTGTTACAGGTGCAGGTTAAGGGGCTGCAGTTGTAGAATGACAAGGCAGATGGAGAACAGTAACATTTCTGGGAAAGGGAGATCAGGGTGTGAGTGGAGAACGCAAGTAAACAGGGGAGCAGGTATGTGTTTGAGCCAGAGACAGGAAGGAGGCAATAGGAGGCACAAAGCCACCTGAGAAGATTAAAGTGAGTCAACAGAGAAGCTTTGAGAAATCAGGGAAGTCTTCCATACTGTTCTTTGTCAGACACAGATACGTACACTTAAAGCCAATGCAGCATTATGACTGACTCTCACTAAAGCTCACCCATGTTTAAAGACATCCCGTTGTCATAGCAACGGTAAAAGGAGGAGGCGGGCAAGGTGTTGGCGGAGTCTCCTTCCCGTGTGCTTTCTCACTCATACTCTATTACTTACAGCAGACGCATTGGCAAAAAAAGAAAACGCTGCTCCACTGTTGTCGCTGGGACTGATCCAATGGGTCAGACCTGACGGCTACAGGTGGAGGACACTAACTGTCTCACCATCCAGGTGATCTAGCGACTGCACTTGGGTGTGAAGTGTTAGTATTGGGGCATATTAGCAAATGCATATTACAAAAATATGTGCTCATTCTTGACTCCCAGTCGCTCAGATGAAAGTGTGTTGTGTTGACGCTGACGCTACAAATATGTCCATGGCCTCTTCACAGAAACAGGCGTGCTGTTTCATTCATACTCTGATTGTGCAAGCGCTGCACAGATGGAATTCTTTACTTTCCAAAGCCATTCATTAGGGTTAATCTTCCTGATTCGAACACAGTGTCAACTCGCAGGGAAGAGCAGGAGCCGAGCGATAAATCTGGAAATAGCAAAAGAGAGAGCTAGAAAAGGAGAAAAATAAAAACTCCTACTTCTCCTTGGACTAACTGGATGGATGAATCCTGGTGTGGAACATGGCACGGATTCCCAGATGACCCTCCCTCACATCCCTACTCTCCCTGCACGAACCGGTATTAGCATGTGTCCGCCCACCTGTCTGAGCAGACTTATATACTGCTGTGTTCAACCACTGTGGTATTGGTTCACTTTTGCAGCCACACACAGCCAAGTTCTCAACGTCCTTTTTTTTTTAAATGGACTTTCCATTGTTTCTGTTTTGTTCCTTAATTGACTGAACGCCCTCAACGTATAATGACTTGTGGGGTTTGTTGACCCAGACCCTGAAGTCAGTGTTTGGGTTAACAAGCTCTGGAAAGCAAAAGGGAGACAGTAGAGGAGTTCATCTGAGCCTCCACACACAAATGTCTGTTTTACACGTAGACTGTCATGGGTTTGATCCCCGGAGGAACCATATATTTGATGGCACCACCTTTTACACAGGTTCAAACTGAAAGTGCATGGTGCAATAATAGATACACACTAATTAAGCTGAATTGTCCTCATATATTATTTAACTTGTTTTGAAATTTTGTGTTGGAGATCTTTGTGCCTAAGCGCATCTCCAAACAATGTGTTTCAGTGTATATGCTAGCTGCAGAACTAACATCACCATCATCAATGAAAATTCATTAATAATGTGGATATCCATTTCAGCAGGAGAAGCATTTACAGTCATGGAAAATAATGATTAGACCACTCTTTTTTTAATTTCTTGTCCATTTAAAAGTCTGCTTCCACTTAATCTACATTAATCTGGACAAATATAATAACAACAAAAAAGGCTCATAATT
>JAFBJS010002422.1:183771-203560 GCA_016785265.1 Paraplagusia blochii
TCATTGTTTCCCCCAGGTGATAAACCTTTAGTGGAACAAGGCATTAAGATGAACAAGGAATTGAAGAAAACAACAGAGTGGTCTAATCATTTTTTCCATGACTGTATAACGATCAGCCAAGGAAAACGAACAAAAAAAGGTGACACCACTCTCATACAACAACTTTCTTCTTCTTCACTGCTGTGTGTCATCACCTTGTCTGTAGAGAAATTGAGAAAGTGGAGGATTTAAAGATAATAACAAGATGACCACTGGTATGAACATGAGTGTGTTCTGTATCTCTGTATGTGGATTGATGATGGGCTGCTGGACTGACCAGTTCAGAAATCGCTTTCACCTGATGACAGCTGGGATCGGCTCCAGCTTTGTCCTCAACCAAAATAAGAATACCAACTGCAGTAATAATACTTCATAGCTTCACTATGGGAGTATATTTCCTGGAACAATGGAAAAAAAGCTGTGTCTATATGTGTCTACACTGAAGACCATGTTGCTGCCAAGGCTACAAAAATCAGATTGTATTTCTCCAATATCATTGGTTACTATTTTTCTAATAATTAAAATAGGACACCACTTTCTGTGGAGCTGGTTCTCCAGCTCGTGTTCCTACTGTTCTGCATTCTGTTCTCTGAACACCCAGTAAGCTGATTGGAGAGAAGCTGCAGTTCAAAAGACAGGATGAAACACTTTTGTTTTTCAAAGCAGAAATTTAAGGGAGATTTAGACCTGGTACATCAAAGGTGTAGTCAGAGTGAGTCAAAGTACAAAGGGAGATGAAACATTCTTGTCCCGAAAGATTGGTCAATCATCACAAACGTGTCTCTGTCTCTGTTACTCTTCCTAATGTGTTATTATAATAGTTATTGAAATCACTGCTGTAGCTACAGATGGAAGAAGAAATCAATCATGTGAATTTTTTTCAAATTATTTCATTTTACTTCCCTTTATTTTTCCCCTTTCCCACTTTTACCAACTACCGGGTTGCAGGGGTACAAGTCTCCACAACTACGACACCATATCATCTACCGTACCTTATTCCAGGTGGTGAACCCAACCAACGCCTACTACTGCCCTAAACGGGATATGAACTTGGCCAGGAGGTAAACCCTGGAGTTTCACGCCAAAGACAGAGACATTGTCTCTGGGCCAAAGTGAAGGCCAATTTCATTTACATCATTGCACCAGAAACCAGAGAGATCAAATGTTTGCCCACCCATTGGCTACACATTACATCATCTTCCTGATATTTCACTTCATCCCTTTAATAAAGCAGTGGCATGTTGCTATTCTGTGAAGAATACTGAGGCCCTCCTCTGCACTGCTGTTTTTGTAAATCACCACTTGCCTGTCTTTTACTGGGTTGCAAGGGCAGCAATCTCCAACACTGTCACCCAAATCACCTAGCACAATACTGGGATTCTTCCTGTGGGTGGTGCGCCCACTGGTAGTGGATGTGGATCAGGAGGGTGCTATGCTCAGAGCACCTCAGTGGCAACATGGCAGTAAGTAACATTTAACATCATTCAAGACAGTTTAATTCCTACAAAATTGTGATTCCCAAAAATAATTACATCAAATATAAACAAAGGAAAAGTTTCTTTTTCCAGCAGCGCATCTACATGTAAGGATATGTTTGAAATGACAGTTAATTGACACTGGTTTTGTTTGAACTTCTAACAATTATTAAACGCAAATGTTTTCAGATTTTACAAGCCTACACTTTAGGCTAATTTACAAAAAAAGGCAATGATAAGAAAACCTATTGAGAACTTTAGCTTTATCTATTTTATTTTATGTATTTATAAACTTAGGCCATCACAAGGATTCAATTGTTGGAAAGTCAGTGGTCCGAAAAGGGTTTAGTTGTTAGTAACTTATTCTTGGAGTTTAAAGATGTTTCATTCCTCAACTGAGAACTTGAGGACTTGAGGAAATGTTTTTTTTAAAATCTATTATTGACAGACATGAAATTACATGTGTTTTTTGAAGGAGTTCAAGACATCTCTGCATTTCCTTTAATAAAACATCTTCACCTTAAAAATGACCATTAACTTCTGTGAAGAGTGGACAAAGGACAAAGGAATTATTATTATTAATATTAAAGGAAATGCAAAGATGTCTTGAACTCCTTCAAAGATGTAATTTCCTGTCTGTCAACTAAAGATAAAAAAAAACATATCCATTCAAAAGTTAGACGTTATCTGAGGTGATTCAACAACAAATGAAAACCTGGCAAAATAAATGATCTACATCAGTATCTCACAGATGGATCACCTTTGGGCACACATCAAGAGAGTCTGACATCAACCTGAGCGGGAAAAAGATGTTGAGTCTAGTCTCCATTAGTCTGTTGTCTCTTTGGAGACAGTGGAGAGAGATTGATGGCCCGGTAAAAATAAACAGCTGGAGCTCCTGTGTGTCTGAGTGCGACACCAACCTTGAATATCCAAAGTTGAAGGATGGGACATAAAAGCTGGCCATTAGATATCAATACTCTAACATGGTTGATCAGCAGGGCTGAGTGAGACAACTTTAATATGGACGGGAGGATAAATCAACAGTGGGAAAATAAAGAATTAGATGAAGTGCTGGTCTCACATGGAAAGAACAGATATGTAAATCTTGTTCCGTGGCTGCTGAACAGTGAGTGATGGTGTTTAATTCACGGCAGCAAAGCGGTAGGGTATAATCCATCCAATCACAGAACACTTCACACATGAGTTGTTTGTTTTTCCCACGCACACAGTCCTGATTTATAATCCCTAAATAAATGGCATCATCCACTGTGGTCTGTGGCCAGAGATGTCCACGCTTAAGAGCTGTTGTCGCGGTGACCAGGATTAAAAATTACCCAAGGTTAATGAGTATTCTTTAAAAGAACTGATCATTCTTCACAGTCTAAACATCATGTTGGAGTAGATGTTTGGGCACCACATGTTCAGGATTGGATGTTGATGGTAGTTTAGCCACAGTGATTAGCATTATACAAGACAACTACACTTGTATTTTTAGTTATGTATTTTATCATAATTGGCCTAGAACAGTTCTTCCCAATCTTTTTCTGTTACGCCCCCCACCCCCAGCAAGAAGAAAACAATTCGCGTCCCTACCCCCACCACACCACCCACTTTTTGCCGGACCAATAAATAACAGCGTTTGTCTATAAAATAGTTCTAGCTACACCTCTGCATAACATTGTATCCTTGTTAGCATAAAGAAACAAAAAAAGAGATGTAGTTCAACTTACAAGGATGTACAATTACACTTTATTGTAGTACGGCGGAAAAAAAGCATGTTCCCCAGGGTCACACCACCCCCTCAGCCTCACACCGCGCCCCCCCAGAGCGGCCCGCCCCATACTTTGAAAACCCCTGGCCTTGAACAAAGATGACAGTGTACAGTATATGTTCCATATGACACAGTATAGACCAGCGATTCTCAACCATTGGGCCGCGGCCCAAAGTTGGGCCGCAGGCGCCTCCTAGAGGGCCGTGAAAATTTTGAACTGCGATTATTAAGGGCCCCAGGTCACTCGACACTGAAAAAATTGGGCCTCAGTGCCAAAAAGGTTAAGAATCCCTGGTATAGACATTTATGACGGTCAATTCAGTAAGTACAGAGGAATAAAGATGATGAGCCATAGGATGGAGATCTGGGAAAGAGTAGTTAAGGAGGGAAGTAGAGATTTGTAAACAACTGTTTGTTTTTATGACTAGAAACAGTAGCACAGATGCAGTATTGCCCTTAATGACAATGATGGAGAGTACAAAAAAGGTCATAAAGAGATCCATTGTCTATTTGTAGATTTTATATTTATATTTGATTGTATTTGTAGACATGGAAAAGGCCGATGACAGGGTGTCAAGAGATGAATTGTGATTTTGACCAGGAAGTGAGGAGTGGCAGAAGAGTATGTTAGATTGGTGTGTGAGAACAGTGGTAAAGTGTATTGGTGGAAGGACAGAAGACTTTAGGGGGGAGGTGGGACTGCATCAAACGTTAGCCCTGAGCCTGTTCTTGTTTACATTAGAGATGGACATTTTGACAGAAGAGGTCTGACATGAGTCTTCATGGACCACTAGAAGACAACCTAGTGAGGTAGAGTTTTGGACTAGATAAAAGAAGAATGAAGGTTGTGGTAGCAGAACACAGTACGTGTGTGTGAATGGAAGGGAGAACAGTGGAATGGTGAGGTTACAGGGAACAGAGGTGGTGAAGGTGGTGGAGTTTAGATACTGATGATTGATTATTCACATCAGTCAAGACTGTGGTCAAGAGGTAATGATGAGAGCACAGGGAGATTAGAACAACTGGAGAAAAGAGTCAGGAGTGATCTGTGATAGAAGAGAGTCAGTTAAGGTGAAGGGAAAGGTTTACGGGACAGTGGTGAGACCAGTCATGATGGATGGATTAGAGACACTAGGAATAAGTAGAAGACAAGAACACAAGTAACCAAGAAATAAACAAAATAGATACATTGCAGACAGGGCTGCTAAAGCCTCTCAGTAGCGGCAGCCATGCAGTCGACATGTTTTCACTTTTCACTGTTCTCTCAAAAATCATTTTTTTGGGATGTACTCACCTGCAGTGGTGGGTTTCAAATATTTACACTCCCAATTCCCCCAACATGAGACCAAAAAGGTGTTTTTTTTCTTGTGAGAAAAACCAACAGAAATGCTTAAATGAATTAAACCCATCAGTTGGATTTCAGCTATGAATCATAGCTGAGAATTCAACTGATGATTTCAAGACTGAAAGGTAAGGACTACACACTCGTCAATCATGTCCTGCATATACAGAACATTCAGTCGTAAACAAGTCAATTCAATCAGTATGTTCACTTCTGCATCTTACGTCCTTTTTTTAAAAAATTAAATAGATTTACAATGACAGTTACAAGGAGCCTGAATGGTGGAAGGTTTTTACCCTCAACCTCTAATCTTGTTTGCCAGGTGGTAATCCTAATACACTAAAGAGAATAAAGACTGTTATTTGTGGTTCTTCATCCATCTACTCGGAGAAGAGAAGATTTTCAATCAGTGCACCAAGACAAGCTCCATGAGTAACAATCAGTCTCTAGTGTAGTGCTCCCACCTTTCAGCCAAGTCTGGCTAACTCCTTATCTCACTGTGTTGAACATTATCTACACAATTACAGGTGAAATTAATTTCAAATTAATCCTTATCTGCTAATCTGTATTCCTGCTAATGCCAGACGTGCAGCTCTGCGGGTCTCGGAGCGACACCACCTGTTCTGATGACCCACTTTCTTTTTCTTTTTCTATTTTTTTTGTTTAGATCAGTCAGCAGGGCTTTGGCTCCATCTGCTACAGGTTAAATGGGAGGAAGAAGTGGGTGGAGTAAGACGATGGGGAACATGTTTTACTGTGACATTTTCATTGTTTTGTAAACATGCAATAAAATTATACTCATGTTAATGATAACTAGGCTCAAAAGGTCAACAAAACACTTGCTCAAAGGACAATTTTTCAATTTACATTTACAAAAGAAACAAGTTGTAATCATTTTGCAGCCAAACCTTTGGTTTGTGTGGTTATTGTAAGGGCAGAGCTGCAGAGATATAAGTTATATTAGCATCAGTGTTGGGACTGACGTGTTACTTGTAACAAAATTACTTTTCTCGGTAGCTAATAATGTAACGCGTTACCGTTCCCATTTAGTAATGCAGTTTTTGTTACTGTGTTGTAAAGGGGATCGTTACTCGTTACTATCTGTGGTCCAAATGGACCACAGATAGAGGACAGTATGTCAGTGGAGTCTGTCTGTTGCCTGTCAGTGTGTGGTCACTCTCACAGTGATGAGTGAAAGACGGCCGTGCACACTAACTGAACCCGTGCGTTGAAAAGGAGCAGTAATTGGTTGACATGGGTTTCAGGCTAAGCCAATCAGAGAAAACCTGTGCGGGTCTTCTTGCCTTGTAGGGCAAGTAAACACTAAACTTTTTTAATGTTTTTTTTATTATTATTATCTAAAGTAAAGTAACTACTTATTAGTTGCTTTTATAAATTAGTAACTGGTAACGTAACTGCTTACTTTATCAGAGCAGTAACTAGTAAAGTTAGTTTTTTAATGTAACTTGCTCATCACTGACTAGCATAAATGTTTTTTCTGCTGTTGGTTTCTGTTACCAATTCATGGTTGAAGAAATGGTTCCTGTAAATATAAAGTGCTGTATTTGACAGAACTGAATATTCCGTATAATCAGGCAGTAAAAATCTGCTCAAACAAGTCCACACAAATACACTATATTACCAAAAGTATTCACTCATTTGCCTTGATTCATACTATGAACTAAAATGTCGTCCCATTCCTAGAGAGTTCAATATGATGTCTGTCCACCTATTGCAGCTATTACAGCTTCAACTCTTCTGGGAAGACTGTCCACAAAGTTGACCACAAGAGTGCGTTTATAGGATTTTTTGACCATTCTACCAAAAGCCCATTGGTGAGGTCACACACTGATGTTGGTGGAGAAGGCCTGGCTCTGAGTCTCTGCTCTAATTCATCCCAAAGGTGTTCTATCAGGTTCTGGTCAGGTCTCTGTCCAGGCCAGTCAAATTCATCCATACCAGACTCCGTCATCCATGTCTTTATGGACCTTGTATTTTTGCACTGGTGCACAGTCATGTTGGAAGAGGAAGGGGTTTGCTCCGAAAGGTTGGGAGCAAGGAATTGTCCAAAATGTTTTAGTAAGAAAAGATTCTGATCATTTGAATGGGTGAGCGCACACACTTTTGGTAAAATAGGGTATTTTCCGGCTGATCACTCACAAATTTCTGCATTTACCATCACATTCTGTTAAAATTTTACAGATAAGACTCACACCGAACATTGTAACTTGAATGAATGCAGGTAATTTGCTCTGTGAAGCTGAAGTTGAAACATGGGGGATAAGTCTTTATAGGGTCTTGTCGAACATTTGATCTGTGCTTTAAGGACAGTGAAAACTTTATCATTGCGACTCAGCAGTCTGTCACAGCTGCATTCATTAGTGTTAACTAGCATAGATAAGCCACGGGCTAAACATGCTGTCCCTGAGGACGCATACTGAAGGCTTGTGTTTCTGGATTTCAGACACTTAAAATTTGCTGTTGGTAGATTTTGTTTTCCTTCATAGAAAATTATTGACAGTGACACCAGCTGCACCTGTCCTCTTCACCTAGTCTGTAGGGCAATGGGACATGCTGTGGATGTCAAGAAAAATATATTGTTTGCTGTCTATCACCAATTCTTTAAAAATAACACCCTGGAAGGACAAAGGTGTTGGAGTGAGCTGGAGGTGGAGGTATTAAAGATGCTGATAGTCTCCTTAGGAGAGACAAGGATGGACAGGATAGAAATGAGGTCAATAGAGGGACAACACAGACAGGAATGTTTGGAAAAAAGCTAGAGGAGACAGATTGAGACGGTATGGACATGTTCAGAGGAGGGACAGTGGTTATATTGGTGGAAGAATGATCCTAGAGATGGAGCTACCAGGTAGGAGACAAAAAGGCAATAAAGGAGGACATGGAGGTAGTTGGAGTTAGGATACACAGGACAGGGTGAGATGGAAAATGTAACCCCCCAAAAAGGGACAATCCAAAAGCAAAAAGAAGAGGTTTCCCCACTGACATTTTACTAATTCATAGATAATAGTTCAGACAACAATTCCTCCAAACTTTGGACATTGTGAGCTCCTCCATGTTGTCTATCATCCCGTGGTTTCTCTTCATATTTGTCCTACAGCACAGGCTCAGGGAGATAAAGATAGAGACAAAATTCTACGCCAGGAATGAAGGTAGAAAATGTAATCTGTGCCAGATCATTTCAAGATGTTCTGAGGAATGCTAAGCTCTTCTGTGAGCCTTTGTGTCTCCTACACTGCACAGAAGAAACATGCTGGATAAACAAGTGTTAAGATGCTCCAGCCTCCTATGAGTGAATGTGTGTGCACCTCCGTGGCTGTGGGTGGATAACAGAGAGCAGGAGAGCGATCACAGAGTAAATTGGTTGGAGGAGAGGAAACAGGATTTTTAGGGAGAAGGGAAAGACAGAGATGACGTGGAAACAACCTTTAGCCATGGACTCACTCTGGGGTGGATGTGTCTGCATTGTGGAAAAAATCAACACTGTCAAAGTATCATAATCAAGAACAAAAGGTATTCAGAAAGTTGTGGGATCTCTGTGTCCTATACAAAAGCAGTAACACAAATGTTTACTCTTTGTTTAATTCCCATGAACACAGTGTTCACCGAGCGAGTGGAGCATCACACTTTTGTAGTGTTATAATCAGCATGCCCGTTTAACAGGGAAAAGAAAATTGGTAGAAACCTTAGGGAGAACCACAGGAGAGGGATCCACTCCCTGGAAGGACAGACAGTGCAATGGATGTTAGCATGAAAATACAACAAAATAAAACAAGAACAAAAGTACAACACAGTTGAAGTTCCTCCAGTAGATGTTATAATGTTATGTAGACTGTTCAGTTCAGATATGTCTGTTTAGATTCTCAGTTATCCAGGTTATTTAATCAAAAAAAATTTACTTCAAGGACAACTGGATATACTATAGTACGTTTCTGGAAGACGTTTAACATCTCATCTAAGAGGCTTCTTTTGTTCTAAGTGGCTACCAGGGAGTTCTGGCCTTGAACCTCTCCAAAGTTAAATATCAGAACTCCTAGGTAGTTCGAATAGAACAAAAGAAGTCTCTTAGATGTGAGATGAAACGTCTTCAAGAAACATACTATGTCCAGTTGCCCTTGAGGTAACTATATTCCTGATTGTTCAGGTCAGAGCACAGAAATACTTGAGGAGCTGTGCTATACTTTGAAATAAAAAAAAAAAAATTAAACCTAACGCGCCTTCTTCAGGTGTAGACATGCGACAAACCCTTCAGCAAATATGTGTCCACTTAAATCAGCTCTCATCCCAGATATTGACTAATGATGCAATTAATGAAACATGGCAGTGACTGAAAACAACGTGTTTACAGTCGCCATAAAGTACATCGTATACCATTCATTGATTTGTGCTAGAATTACTCTATTTTTTTTTCTGCTGTGTCAGGAACTGTTTGCTTTTTATTATTATTTGAATGCAGCCGTGCTAACCGCTACATTACAGAATCCTGTAGTTTATACCAAGCTGCTATAGGTGTTGAATGCTGGGGAGGAGGGCGGTGCCATCACATCAAGCTTTTAGAATGAGCACCCCTCCTCCCTGTCTCACTCTCTGCCCCACACCTCTCCCTCAATCTATAAAATCTGTTTTAAAACTTCAGCTTTTTTTCTGTTTCTCTTTCCCATTCCTGTTGAATGGGTTGATGCCAGGACTAGGACGACCAGGAGTAGAACGACCAGGACTAGGACAACCAGGACTAAGATGACCAGGACTAGGACGACCAGGACTAAGATGGCCAGGACTAGGACGACCAGGACTAAGATGACCAGGACTAGGACAGCCAGGACTAGGACAACCAGGACTAAGATGACCAGCACTAAAACAACCAGGACTAGGATGACAAGGACTAGGACGACCAGGACTAAGATGGCCAGCACTAAAGATTAGGACTAGGACAACCAGGACTAAGATGACCAGGACTAGGACGACCAGGACTAGAACGATCAGGACTAGGACAACCAGGACTAAGATGACCAGGACTAGGACGACCAGGACAAGAACGACCAGGACTAGGATGACCAGGACTAGGACGACCAGGACTAAGATGACCACAACTAGAACGATCAGGACTAGGACGACCAGGACTAGGACGACCAGGACTATTACCAGGCCTAGGACCAGGATCAAAACTTTGATTTCCTACTGGAAAAACTTCAACTGTGTCTGTTAGATATATGCATACTGTATATTTCAAGTTATATCCTATACCTTTATACTTGTTTTATTTTATTGTATTTTGTCTCTGTCCGTCCAGGGAGTGGATCCCTCTCCTGTGGTTCTCCCTAAGGTTTCTACTAGTTTTCTTTTCCCTGTTAAAAGGGTTTTCCTCTCTGTTTTTGTTGGCTGAGGGTCTAAGGACAGAGGATGTTACCAACCTTGTAAAGCTCTATATGACAAATCTTATCTGAAAATGTGGACTATATAAATAACATTTGATTTATTGATTGATTGAACTCAGAGACCATTTTCCTGCAGTATGTCAATGACCTACAGTTTTTTTGTAAATCATGTCTTTTTATTATTTTCTGTTTGGATGAGGGTGGAGCTAATAAAAATTTTCATACATTGTTAAACCACAGATTTTTTTTTGTGTATAATGATAATGTGTTTGTTACTGAAAGAGGGCTACAATCTACAAAGAACAGAGTTACAGACTTCATACTTTTTGTGGCTCCACACATTTTTCTTTTCCTATTTTTCCTTTCTGTCTATATTGTTTTATACTAAACGCCCTGACACTTAATCTTTCCACACTGTCACTTTCCTTTTACTGTTTGGTAAATTAAAACTTTCTTCAACAGTGATGTCATGATGCAATAAATCTGGCGTTCAATTGCCAAGCTCAGAGGTTCCCTTTAACACAAACACAGGTTGACTTGAGTCTCTACAGTTGGAAATAATCAGTGAATGTTATGATTGTGAAATCACAAGACGGGAGCAGCCTGCGTCACATCGAGCAGATCACTGAGCAGGAAAATTAGTTTTTGTGCTGAGCATTAAGCTAGCTACCCAGTCAGTTAGAAACGTATGGAAGTTTCACATAATAAATTATTTTGTTTCACTGTCATCACACCAAGTGATGAAACTGTTCCATCTGCCCTGAACAACACAGCGAGGTTAGATTCAACCTGAATCTGTAACACCTCTTTCAGGCAGACTTGGCCCAAAATAATGGCTGTGGACCAAATGTGGCCCGTAACATAATTATTTTTTTGCACACAGAAGCTTATTATAGTTGTCTCCAAATAAATTTTATGCATGGAGGGTTACGTTTAGTAAAGGCGTCAAAGAACAAGGTCCAGAAAACAGCCTGAAACAATTATTGCCCTGGAATTAACAAGAGAACATTTACACTGTGCACTGAGGTGGAGGAGAAAACCCCTGACAGAGCAATAAGGGTTTTCCTAACACAGCTAACAACACACAGAGGAGGGACATTCATCACTCACTGTGGAGGGAGACATAGGGGGTGTGGACAGGTGGATGAGTGAGAGACACTAAAACACTACAACAACTGCTGGACATAATGAAAAAACGACAAGTGTGTGATACCGTTGTTGATACTGTAATGTTCAGTATGTGCTTTTGTCAATGTCACTCCTTCTTTTCTCTAATAGAGTTAATAACGTCCTTGTTGATGGTACTTGGGTTGACCATTCAGGTTTAAGTTGTTTTTTTTTTGTTTTACGACCGTTATTGAAGTATTTTCACAGTGAAGTGGTTTTCAAAACTATCTAATGTGTGAGTCTGGGTAGAAACAGGTGTTTCAGTGGATAGTGGTGTACCGGTTAATATGCTTTCCTCAGAAGAGTCCTATGTTTGATTCCCTGAGGAATCAAATATTTGGCGTCCAACTGGGGGAATCCTGTTTATTTTTTTGCTGCAGTACAACAGTTTCCCAGATATCGGATCAAAAAAAAAGTTCAATTTCTCATTAATATTATTATTATTATTTATTTTACAGACCTGGACTTGCATTCAGAAAAAAACTCTGAAGGCAAGTTGCAGTAATCAAACTGAAAGCAAAATCCACTGCACTGTTGCAGCAACTCTCCACCCACACTCTCTCACTCTACTCCACCCTGGCTGCAGAATCTGTGTGTTTGTGAGTAAATACAGTATACAGGTGACCATGTGGTTACTGACTGTGACATTTCTGCTGCTCCTCTGGCCCTCCTTGTGGTTTTCCTTTTGTTATCTCCATCTACGTGGGTTCTCCACCAATCGCATTCAGGCAGAAACATAAAAATCACAAAACATTACACCCACACATTTAGTTCCCACAGTCATGACCAGGCTGGACAGTGTGGGGTTATGTGAAAAAACACAAAACAAAATATTTAAAAAAAAAAACATATCACAAAAAACGTTGCAGCGCTGCTGCCTAATGGTTGTCTCCATGGCAACTAAGAGAGCAAGGCCCCGTGATGCAGTGTCAAACAAATACAGCATTTTAAACAATATTGAAGGAAATGAGCCTTGTTTGAGTGTGTGGTTGTGAGGGGTCGGAACAACATATATATATATTCGGGTCTGATATTCTACACCTATTAGTGGTAGAGATGGAAACACTAGGGCCACTCATACATGAAGTCAACATTTGTAAGCTCTTCAACTGATTAAAACCAGCAGGAACTCTTCCTAGTGGGTAATTCTCGGCTTATTAAAGCAATCCACAAGAAGAGTTCTAAAAATACATCCCACATCTTCATATGTGGCTGTTTGAGGAATACTGATACCTCCCTGGAATCCTGCAGGTCAACATCCTGACCAGGCTTTTCCAGTACTTTATTTTAAAAGAAGGAATACTTAAGGTCCTTAGAGGTACTTTGTGTCCTATTTTCAACGATAACATAAGCATGAAAACTAGTTCCAGGGTTATGCAAAGACGATGGCGTTCATAAAAACAAAGATTTTTATTTAGTAACAGCTTTGTTATAAATTGAAATAGACTCATTTCAATAGATGGCGTGTTCGAGGTAGGCTAAGATGGTGGCATCTGGTGGAGGAACCATTTAACAGTCATTCTCCTGCTGGCTAAGTTAGCGAAGCACAACTGATGGTTTCCTGGTAATAGTGTTGCATCAGAGGGAGTTCTCCACAGCCCTGAACACCAACTTGTGTTTCTGCAGAAATATCTACAGGTTTCAGCCAGTGGTGAACTATGCAATTGAGCTTATGACTTTCTGTGGTTCCAAACCATCTTCACTGCTTCTATACAAAACTCCAGATACTTAAGGCCTGTTAACCTGTCTGCTCTGTGGACTGATTTAATATTGGTAATTAACTTAGCATCACAGACATATAGACATATATTAAATGTATTTATGATATTGAGAGAAAATCTCAATAATCGAAAATAGGCTTTAAATCAATCAATTGAAAATCAATTGAATTCATTCATTCATCCATTTTCATCCTCTTATGCATCATCGGTTGCCGGGCCAGCAGCCTCCACGACTGCCACCCAAATCACATTGCTGCATACTGTAGCCCTTCCTGTGGGTGGTGAGACCACTGGAAGTTACGTGGGTCAGGATGGTATTATGCTCAGAGCGCCTCTGTAGCAACCTGACAGCTGGTGGATTTGAACCTGAAGCCTTGGGGACATAAGTCTGTCTCCTTAACAGCTACGCCTTAATTGAATTTTCAATTGAAAATTAATTTTAAATTAAATCCTGAATCCTAAAAATTTGGAGATACAGTACAGTATGTGGAGAGCCGACTACTGTAACGTCTTAACAGAAGTAAGAAAAGTGTGAAATAAGGCCTTTATAAACAAACAAAATTGTGTTAAGTGGGTTGACACTGTGTGAAATTACATCAGTTATGCCACATGGACCAATGCAGCAAAATACAGTAGCAGGAATCAGGCACAAACACACACTTATATTAAAGCAGTAAGCCAGGGAGGGGGGTGAGCTTCGGTCCACCACAGTTTATTATTCTGTGACCGTCTCCATCCAAAGGATAAAGGTGCATAAGAAAAATAATAGTGGAGGTACGGGTGGAGAAACATTCTCAGCCGGGGTCCAGAGTTCTTCAAAACGCACGGTCAAACGGTGTGTTCAGGTACCACACAGCACACATCTTGATGTGTTCGACTGCATGATACATTTTCTTCAGCGGTTCAGAAGCTGCACTTTGGCATCAACTCAACTTGCAGTAAATTCTATTAACCTTGCAGAGAAAAAAAAGATGGAAAACCGGGAGAAGAGTGTAGTGACGGAGAGGAGAGGAAACAAGAAAAGAGCAGATGGATGTTGGTGAGGAAGAAAAAAAACGGAGTTTTATGTGTCTTCCCTCTGGGTTCAGTTCAGGATACTCCACAAGAAGCAACCAACTGTGGAGAGGTCTTTATTGTATATTCTTACTGAGTTTTTGGAAGTATTATTGTCTTCTAACAACAGATTAGAAATCTCTAGTTGTTTTTTTGTTTTTTTTTACATTTCCTAAAAGTTCCCCCGTCGAAAGTGGTGGCCTTGTGGTTAAGGAGGTGGACCAGGCTTCACAAGGCTTGAGGTTCAAATCCACTGTGGACACACCACATCCATAGAAAGGCGCACAATCTGGTGCAGTGGGATTTGGGTGACTGTCATGGAGACTGCCTGCTTGGCCTTCACGACACATGGTGCAATGTGGTTTCGCAACAGCTGAAGATGAATGAAAAAAATTCCCCCATTAAACACATATTGCCAACCCTTTGGAGCACAGAGGTTTGGAGCGAGGGTGAAATAAATGAAGTTGATGTGAGCCCGACTGAACAACAGACCTGGCTGTTGGCCTGGTCCACAACAGTGTTGGAATTGGAACCGTGATCTTCAGTGAAGAAGCCAATTTTTACTTGTTTGTCTTTTCTGAGGTAAAACCTTCTGACATCATCAGAACAAAAGAGAAAAGAACTGCATCTCTGCAGCTGCCAGCGATTTATTAAACACAAACACTGTTCTTCTCTGACAATTCTCGTCGCACTGTGGCATTGTGGGTAATTATGCTTTGCAGTTCAACATATGTGACCTAAATCTTTCCTTTGATTTTTAGACTCGTACTAATTTCCTGCCTTTGACAATGAATAGATTTTTTTTCTCTGAATGTCTAGAACCTACATGAACTGATGGAGATCACTGCTGCTAGTCCCTGAAGGTGATGTAGACGGAACTAAATCTGCATCTCAGGATGTAAGAGCAGTGAGAGAGACGGTGAGATTCCCTCAGTTCCTCTTCCATCTGACTTGTTCACAGCTAATGGCTGTTTTCAATGTGTGCGAGTTTCAGCATTCGCCTGTTCATGACTGTTACGATCAAAGGCTGCCCATTGTCCCAGATATGCAGTGTGACCGCCAAGAAAGCTCATTCTCCAGAGCGCTGATTCCAACATGCACACACAAATAACGTGCACTTCACTGTTTGCATTGAGAAAACAATAGTTCCCTTCAGCAGGAACATCATTAAACATCAAATGGATGAGGAGCCCATTGTGGCCAACCAATACGAGGAGTTTTCATCAAAACTAAACCTGACACACACATAACATTCTAATACACCTCTAAACATTCTAATAATAACATTCTAATACACCTCTAAACTAGGGGGTTGTGACCCAAACTTGGGGCATGGACAAGATCCTAATCGTGTGCCTCAATCACATGTTGAGGGGATAACAGTTCATAGTTTCACCTATTAACGCGACATTGGTGTCAATAATATCCTTGTATCATCATAGAAGAAGATGAAGATGCTAATCTATTTGCGTAATGCTAATGCACATCTGTTACATGGAATTTCTCATATTTTTTAATATTGAGACCACATGTGAAAACACTAAGCCGTCAAAAAAGAACTTCAGTCTCTTAAGCATAAACCCACAAAGTATTTCTGAAGACAACGTTAATACCTAAGTACATCACAGGAAGTGTTTAAGTTCCATCCTGCAAATCGTGTGATAGCTTATCTCTGAGTCCAACTCCATCGCCTTTTCATTCTTTTAATCTGTGATGTTGAAAATGTTATCTATCTGATCCCAAAAGCCATTTGGGATCCTATAAAACAGTTTCCCTCACGGAGTCCAACTTCCTCTCACTTCAAACTCACTCCATAATGTTGAGGTGAATGTGTTGAAGCTTAGAAAGGGATCTGGGTTGAACCGTCCTCAGCCAGGTATTTGTGTGCAAACATTATCATAGACCAACCTGTCACACTGGATAACTGCTGGCAGTGTTATTGAGGAAAAATCAAGATGGCAGATTATTCTGGGTCTAAGGCAAACATTCATGTAAAAGCTTGCTATGCTATTTGCATTTTGAGGATACGGTCTATGAAAGAGTTGTACAGCGTTACGTGAGGAGCTTTGAGCACAGACCCATATGATTTCCAATGGACTCACCACCCACAGGAAGGCAGAAAGTATGAAGCTGTGTGATTTGGGTGGCAGTCGTGGAGACTACTGATCCAACAACCCGGTAACAGGTAAGCAGATGGAGATGAATGAATTATTGAATGAATGTCAGTGAACTTCTTATTCTGTAATCTGTATTAAAAAAGTGTTTTTTAAGCTTTTATGTGTGTGTTGTTAACTTATATGTTAAAACTTTTGAGACAATAAACAAATGTTACAAACCTCCACAGCTTAAAACAAGAATATAGTCTATGCAAACATGAATTTAAATGTTGGACAATGGAATCAAAATAATGGTTATATTAAATAATAGTGCAGCATTTTATTTTGAAAAGATGAAACATAGATGAGACATAATTTAGAATGCTTAAATTAGCAGGTTGAACAATGAGATTAACAGCAACTTAATCTGTTATCTGATCATTCATCAAAGTCGTTGCAAGAGTTTAGTCATGTCGCTCAGTGAGAAAATCATGTCGTTTTTGTGACGTAATCATAAGGAAATTGTAGGACAACTGCAGAAACCACTGCTGAAAGCATGTGACCTCCCAGCCCTTGATTTTAATAACAGTTTACCTGCTTCACCATCAGTTTCAGCAACATGAACAAAAATGTAATAATGCTGATTTATTCATAGTTAAATATTGATTAGTCACAATTTATCCTGCCTTATCATCAATAATCATCAGCAATGATTGATCATGATTATTTGGAATTTAGTAACTGCTTCCCAGTAATTAATCAGACTGCTAACTGTTAAGGCTTGACAACCATGATTGAAACATTTATTCAAGTTATGCAATAACGCTGCCATGAACAGCCGTGACTTTCTATTACACTGGTCCAACTGCACCTGTGAACCCACCACCCAACCTGATGGAGTTACTCCAGACCACGAACATCTGTTCAAATACTGTGACACAGAGAAAGCATCTTCATCCAAAACCATTGTTGTTTTTGACTGGATACCACAGAGCAGCTTTACTGGGAGAGAGTCTGTCTGCAGTGCAGCAGTGGACACCAACCTCCAGAGCTGCTCCACCAGTAACTGACTGCTGCGACTTAACACTCCGACAAAGAAGGCAGATTGAAAACGGGACTCACCGTCCAAAAAATCCAAGTAGGACATCGTTACCATGCTACCACCTACAGTCAAAACGCCACCTAATGGCCCTTGACAAGACGTCGCCTTGAGTATTTCCCAAAAGTGAGTGTGAGTGTGTCTGACACCTGAGATCACGGTCACAGGACGTCAGTTGGCCAACCACACACAGAGACACACACATGTGGCCACACTTCCACTTGTCCTACTTCACCGAACAATAAAAGCTCTCCATTCACAAAACAAAGTAATGCAGCTGCCCACGCAGCAGCAGCAGCAGCAGCAGCAGTGTTCCCCTCTTTATAAGTTTACATTAGACTTGTGCATCTGCCCACACACACACACACACACACACACACACACGCACAACATAGTATTCCCTCTCTATTGTAATATCCCTGATTTTTCCTGTGCATCATCTGTGCTGCATTGCCCACCACATATTTATGCCTTGCAGCCCCCTCAACCTCTCACCCCCCACAAAGAGAATAATAAAAAAATAATGCTGCACTTTTTTTCTCCCACTCCTGCTCCACCCCAACTACTGGACAAGGACTCATATACACATAAATACATTTACTACCACTCCCCGATGGGTCATCCCCCGATAAGACTGTCTCTGACATGCAAACTGAGTGTAGTAAAAGAAGGTAAACACAGTTGATCCAGACTGAAATCTAAAATGCAAAGAGTCTCAAGTTGCTGCAGTCGAGTTGAAATGTATTGCAGATCCTGTATATAACAGCACAGGGAACGCACATGGTTTCCACACATGCTTTATTTTATTTATTTATTTTCCTAGTGTGTGGTTATTATTAGAGCTGTTTGCAGACACATGGAATAACTCCTCATTAGATACATAAAAAAAATCCCACTCAGAGGGAAACAAGCAAAAACAGCCCACTGTCATGAGTCACGTGTAATGCAGTCAAACAAAAAAAAAAGAACAAAGCCAGAGAAGGAACTCACCTGGAAAAGACTCTAAAAGCAGGAGACATTTAGGAGCAGGAGCTTCTCTGTCCTCCAGAGACAGCACATCATCACACAGTCATATGTTGAATTAAAGTCTTCCTGAGCTCTTCCCTTCCTTCTCCTCTTCCCCTCTGACTTTTTCTGTCACATTTATCCAGCCCCTCTCACAGCATGTACGCTGGGTGTGCTCCAAGGGTACGGACGAGTGGGAAAATGACAGTGAGATGCTTAGATCTCCTCCTCTGTGATGAGTTGTGAGCACACAGTGAGGACCAGCCACTGCAGCAGACCACAGAGGAGCGCAGCAAGAGAGGGAGAGGGAGCAGAGAAGAGCAGAGAGAGGCAGGATAAACAGGCATTTGCTGCTGCTGCTGCTGCTGCTGGAGCCAACAGCAAGGTCTGAACGAAAACCAGGGGCTGGAGTGAGGAGTGTGGATCGCAGCGCCCTCACTGTTGAATTTATCACAGCATAAGGAGAAATGGTAGAGAAAGAGGAGTGAGATGTAATAAGAGTCTCAACCAAAGCTGGTCTTCTATCTAAATGCCATCTTTCTTCTGTACGATGGTTTCCCGCTTTTCTACAGTGAAGCTGTGGATCAACTATGGAGCTCACATACTAGGTGTGATTATCACCATGCAAGAATATCCCATCTGTTTATCTTCTTACAGTGTCAGTCTTCTGCTGTACTGTTACATCTCTGCCAGCAACAGTGTGTAAACATAAACAGAAGACTGTTGTGGTATTCTAACACTGTGTAATATTGAAATTGTGTGTATTATATTGACACCAATTTATCTCAACCATGTCTCCCAGCCCATTGGAGTGGCATGAGAGATCATCAGGAGGAGAAATTACTGCATTTCACTTAATTGGAAGATTATTTTCTGAAGAAAATTGGAAATCATTTGTCCGTCTTCATCTACACAGCTGTAACAGGTAGAAGCTGTAATATACAGTCATGGAGAAAATGATTAGACCACTCTGCTGTTTTCTTTAATACCTTGTTCATCTCAATGCCTTGTTCCACTAAAGGTTTATCACCTGGGGGAAACAATGAACACAAAACCATGCAATGACTAAAAGCACTGTATTTGTCAGTACAATGTTATTGCTAGTGATGTAGGAAACAAAAGTGATTTTTGTCACTGTCAATAAAACCATGCAAAATGGCCAGAAATCAGCTCTGAAATTAAACTTTATTATGAGCCTTTTTTGTTGTTATTATATTTGTCCAGATTAATGTAGATTAAGTGGAAGCAGACTTTTAAATGGACAAGAAATTAAAGAAAGAGTGGTCTAGTAGTATTTTCCATGACTGTATATTTCCAAAAGGTGGCAGCAGATGGGTAGGATAACTACTTATCTTTATTCAATATGTGTGTTTTCTTCTTGACAAGATCAAGTGTTACATCAAGTATGTTTTGGTAAGAGGCAGTGGTGGACTTGCCTAAACTAAGGAAGCAGACTTCGCTTCAAGTCCACCCACTGCCAGGTTGCTACAGGGGCTGTCTCTTATACACATCTCTCACCTGGAATTGGTGCTTGGTGGTCCAGATTAGAAGGTCCAGTGTGCTGAATCATACCCACAGGTCATAGCTTGGACATGTTCTGTCTTAAAGGCTCCCAAAATCAACAA
>JAFBJS010002422.1:203765-238781 GCA_016785265.1 Paraplagusia blochii
GCAGCAGATGGGTAGGATAACTACTTATCTTTATTCAATATGTGTGTTTTCTTCTTGACAAGATCAAGTGTTGCATCAAGTATGTTTTGGTAAGAGGCAGTGGTGGACTTGCCTAAACTAAGGAAGCAGACTTTGCTTCAAGTCCACCCACTGCCAGGTTGCTACACAGGTGCTCTGAGCATCACACAGTCCCAGCCCACATAACTTCCTGTGGGTTCACCACCCACAGTAAGGCTCACAGTATGGAGCAGTGTGATTTAGGTGGCGATCGTGGAGACTGCTGCCCCAGTAATTTGGCAACAGATACGTGGATGAAGATGAATGAACTAGTGTTTGGATAGAATAAATAAACTATCATTATAGTTAATTTAGCGATGCAATAAAATGAAAATTCTGAGCCAAAACCTTGAATGAGGAAACCAAGGAAAAGTAAATATGTTTTAGTGCCATTGTATTTATGGCTGTGTGTTAAACCAAAAATAAGACCAAGGCACTGTAACTGTATATATATATATGACCAGATGTCCAGCAGAAAAATTAAAAACAGACTCAAATCTCTTAAAAAGAAAGATCAGAAGAGCACAACTAATATTGTCATTATGAATTGAGGCTCATCTTTTGCAAGATCTCACTGAACATATTGGACAATGAGGCTGCTCAGCAGAAAGTCGCTGGGTCAATATTATATATTTACTGTTTGGTTTTTCTAAGTAAGAAAATGGCTTATTGTCTTGAAAATAAAGAAAAATATCATTTGTTTTTACAGTAAAATACAACAAATATTATTAAACTCTTTCAGGACTAGATTCTAAAAAACCAGATGTCAAGTAGTAATGTTAAATATGCATCTGTATATATTAGTGGTGTGAAGATTAATCGTTTTGGATCGGTAATTGATCTGTGACCTATACGATCCGGGTGTATTGGTCCAAAAAGCCCTCATCGATTAAAATGCAGTAAAATGGTCGGATGATTCGGATTTTTCGGTGGATCGGTTTCCAGCTAGGGCCCCGCCCACAAAATTACATTTAAACATAAATACGTCTTGGGTTAATATTAGATTGACAGCTCTGTGTAAAAAAAAAAAAAAAGCAAAATCTCACAAATGTTCATGCTATTTGAAAGGAGATGTGAAATGAAGCTTTATAATTCTTTCTTATTTCATCATGTGTTTATCTAATTGCATTTTTCCCTTAAAAAAAAAACTAAACTAAAACTAAAAAAGAGTGGCAGTTGTATAGTGTAGTTGAAAGTGGAGTTGCAAATTTTAATTGAATCGAACTGAACGGAACCGGATCGAACTGGATTGATTGTTTTTTTTTTTCTTTCTTTAGTTCCTGAATCGGATCATAGTCTGTGAATCGAGATATGAATCAGATCGTTATGTTAGCAGAGATTCACACCCCTAATATATGAAGTCATGGAAAAAACGATTAGACCACTCTTTCTTTAATTTCTTGTCCATTTAAAAGTCTGCTTCCACTTAATCTACATTATTCTAGACAAATATAATAACAACAAAAAAGGCTCATAATTAAGTTTAATTTCAGAGCTGATTTCTGGCCATTTTGCATGGTTTTATTGACAGTGACAAAAATCACTTATGTTCCTACATCACTAGCAATAACATTGTACTGACAAATACAGTGCTTTTAGTCATTGCATGGTTTTGTGTTCATTGTTTCCCCCAGGTGATAAACCTTTAGTGGAACAAGGCATTAAGATGAACAAGGAATTGAAGAAAAGAGCAGAGTGGTCTTATAATTGTATATAGACTGTATATAGTTCGCTGTCACCATAGTGGGCTGTTTGCAGAGGTCCTTACGGCCCCATCAGACCTCAAGGTTGCTTGGCAGAGTGTGTTAATGCGATACGATCCTTCAGTAATTAACAGTGGCAAATACATTGGAGAAGCTGTCAATTCACATCTATACTCTTGACTAATTATTAACCAGTGTGGCATAACAACAGGGCTCAACCAGGTGGAGCTGAAATTTATGAGCTCTGTAGGAAAAACTAATTTCTCTCCTTATCAGAAGGGTGGTTCCACAGATAATGCAGATAATGGCCTCAATCAGGGAAAAAAAAGGAAGAGGACAGAAGAGAGAGGCTGTCTAGATTCACAATGAGGCTGTCACTCACATCAGATCTGATTCACATTCTTCTCAGCAGTACTTTGTCACCTGACACAGACTTGCTACGGTATTTCAACCGTTCTGATTGGTTAAGTGTAAAAATAACTATTCTGGGAGATCCAAGAGATACTGTACAAAAGTTCAAAAAGTATTAGTGCAGTAGAAAACAAGCCCACCGGGGGAGCTGCACAATGCGTGAATAATTTGAAGCATAATAACAATTGCTGCTCTGCATAATTTCATCTGCTCCAGGGGATCAAACCACGACATGCCTTCATTATCAGGGCCTTGAATTTGTATCATGTAAGTCACCAAGTCTGGTCTCTCAGATTTGTTCTCTCTCAGTTCTTCAGAGATGGTCATCTTTGGTCACCCTACAACTGTCGTACTTTTTTTTTTTTTTACTTTCGGAGAAGCTTCTCTTTTTATGAGAATATTCACCTCACCAAAATATCCATTTCATGGCTCGCTGTCCTAAACAAGCTGATATCCATGCAAGGAAAGGCTTTAAGCCTTTTTCCTTTCTTCATTCAAATTGGAAACAGGAAAGTAGCAGATATTTCCTGGCCCGGAGATATCAGCGTCCAGCGTTGTACGCGGGCTGTCCTCGTAATGAGGAGGCAACTTCACATTCTGGTCATTCCATATTTGGTCTTATCATAAATGCTTCTAAAGGCTATGCAGAAAAGAGACATCTCATAAGTGTTGTGTCGGATTTGGCAGCTTGTTGTTTTGAGATGGACTGCGTATGGAGACTGGACTAACGTGTGGAGGGAGAGAGGAGGCTATTTTTAAAGACTACTTTAAGCTTTTAAGTACAAAAGAGGTTCAGTCTCTCAGATGAAAGCCCGCAGCCTGTCTTTAGGGACGATTTGGGATACATCAATCTTACTATTAAGTGCTTTTACAACTTGTTAAAACCATAGTACAACCTACTGTGTATATGACAAAAGAAAAAAGTCAAAATATATCAATATTTTCTAAGCATAGTAGCATATTGTGATGTCTGAATATGCTCTTTAGTATTTGCTAAGAGGCATTATTTTATATTTTTTCTGTTTATCACACATAAACCAAACAAGTTTGCATTTGCAAATAACCTAATTAGAGAAGGGATTCATGCTCTTCACATCACAAGCAAGGCAGGATTCGAACCTGCAATCGTCTGACGACAGAGTCAACTCTTGAATTGTTTAGTTAAGTCTAAGCTTGTTAATGTTTTAAGATATTTGCAAGTAGAATTCTTATTTATTTAGGTTAAATAACACCGGGTAAAAGCAACAGCAAATCATCCAGTGTGTACAGTATATCCAAAAAGTTTAGTTGTCAGCAACTGGACTACTCTTTGGAGTTGAAAGACGTTTTAATGCTCTTGTAAGAGGTTCTTTAGTTCCCTCTTACATAACCCAGTTACATTTAGTTGGATATATATCCTTATCAAAGAGGCTTCTTGATTTCTCACTTAGGTTCTCACTCTTTGTTTTCCTGTAGACCACACCACAACCCTTTAACACCACTAAGGTGTTAAAGGGTTGTTTTGGTCACACTTTTTTGAGGCAGACAATAGATGTCTTTCTTCACTCTTCCAAAATGTGCACATCTGAGTCCTTGAAAGAATGTACCTTCTCTTTGAGATGGAGATAAAATGCTGAGTCTTTTCCTGATCTGGTTGCCCTCTTGTGCTTGGCACTGTGTTTGTGGACTGTTTTTACTCAGACATATATACACTGCCTGCCCAAAAAAAAAAGTTGCCACCTGGATTTAACTAAGCAAATAGGTACGAGCCTCCCATCGAAGGTCAGGTCCAGGTTCAGCCACATCTGTTCAGCAACAGTATGTGCTCAAAGAATGAGGTCAGCTGACTACCTGAATATACTGAATGACCAGGTTATTCCATCAATGGAATTTTTCTTCCCTCATGTCCCGGCCATATTCCAAGATGACAATGCCAGGATTCATCATGCCAGGATTCATCAGCTATTTTGAAAGACTGGTTCAGGGAGCATGAGATGGATTGGCCACAGAGTCCAGACCTTAACTCCATTAAGAATCTTTGGGATGTGCTGGAGTCTACTGGAGACTCTACCATCATCAATGCAAGAATTTGGTGAAAAATGAAAGCAACACTGGATGGAAATAAATTTTGTGACATTGCAGAAGCTTATCCAAGCAATGCCACAGAGAATGCATGCTGTAATCAAAGCTAAACGGTATATTAGAGTCTATGACCCTTTTTTTTTGGCCTGGCAGTGTGCTTGGAACAGTTGTGTTCAGTGAAAATCATACGTAGTATCTCAGATACTCTTCATACTGTATATTTATACACAGGACACCAGCATGTGTCTCCTTTTGTTTTCACCTAATGCAATGTGTAGTGGATTTGCTTCTTTTTTTCTTTCTTCGTTACATTTTGCTGAAACGTGGAATCAAATGTTTTTCAACTCCAAGGAGGAGTACTGTTGGTTACAACTTAAGCTTTTGGATAACATGACCTTGTTAATTGAGAATTTATGGATGTATAGTTACGAAACCTGTTAACTACTGCGATTAACCCTGCAAAGGTCTAATCTGTTATTAATAACATCAATATAACATGTGATTAACTGTTGTTACTATATAGAAACAACACTGACCTGCCAATCACTTTTATGCTTTTTAAAATATATTTATCTTTTAGTATCAGCAATGTTGTCGCTTGACTTTTGCAACATTGTTGGTTCAAACTTGCTGCAGACAAGGTTCTCTGGAGATGCAGCATCTTACTGGAAAACTACATAAGAGGACAGGTGTGTTTTGATGGTCACACTGTGTTTTGACTGTGAATTGTTCACACTATTCACCACTGACACCTTGATCCAGGTGAAAACATGGTGAAGGTGTTAGATCTTCAGCTTCACACCTTCTAAAAGCTCAAATATCAGGAGAGACTTTTTCCCAGTAACCAAAGCCAATCCAGTTTGCTACTTCTTAAATTCTGAGGATGAAATGACATGGATGACTGAGTATATTCAATAACATGGTCTACTGACCGTCCTGGGGACAGATTGAAGTCATTCATGCTCAAAAATGTAGCACATGCCTCTAAAAACCAGCTATGAACATGTTCTTTGTGGTTAGAGATTGGTAAATTCTGACTCTAGACCAAATCACTCCATTTTGAGTTGACAAAATTGAGAGGAATACAAACATTGAAAAAGGCCAATATCATTTAGAGCAGATGTCCACCCACACATACCTCCAACAGTACTATGACAGACTGTAGTATTGGTAGAGCGCCCTACTGTAAAAGCTAAACCAGTGTGACATTTACTGTATCCAGGAGGAAATTTTCGAGTTTTTTTCAGATAAATTAAATCTGGAGTTAATTCAATAGTGTGTCTGTATTCCTGGCATATCAGGCTCAGGCTGCAGTCTGGATAATGGATCTCCCGGGTTATCTGCTCGTTCTGATCTCATTTGCTCTTACGTTTTGTTTGTGTACATGTGGTGTGTGTATCCATTATGTAAACACCCAACCCAACCCACTGCTGTGTTTTTTCAAGGTGATATCGCCCACATTATTCACCAGGATCCCTCATACAAACCTCACAGCCTAATAAAAAACGTCTGAGTTACAGTGCGGTGCATTGATTCACCGTGTTGTGGAATAAAGCAGCATCAGAGTGTGAGTCATTTGCAGCAGTTTAGAGGAAAACAGCTGAGTGTTAGTGTCCAGAAGGATCATGCTTATTCATACCATACCTAAGCTGCAAACCAGTGGACTGCAACCAAGAGCATACAACCCACATGTATCGTCATTGATTCAGCCACGTATTGACATCTAAACCAGTGAGTTACTGAGGCGACAAAGGACTTGGAAAATCACACCGCTCTTGGACTGTTTGAAAATACAAAGTGCTGAATTTGCTAAGTTGTTGTGTTTGCGCTTACGGAAAGCACAAGAAATGACTCTGAGTAGGTGATTACGGATCTGCATTAGGCAGTTTGATTGATTTCCCTCAACGGTAATAACAAAGTGAACAAAGACAAATGAGGGAAAAAAAAGAGCGTACTTAGCCAACGTTTCAAAAATCCATCTATTTTCATTCATTACCAGGTCACGCAGGCAGGAGACTCGACAACCACTACACAAATCACACTGCACCATATCAGACCCTCTTGTACCTTCATGCAAGGGTTGAGCCCATTGCAACAACCCAAGCATTCTTAGTGGGATTTGATCCTGCCAGGAGGTAAACTCGGGAGTATCTTTAGTGGAGTGGACATCTGTTTTGTACCAAGTTAATAAAGTTCCATTGCAAAATCTTAAATATTCTATCCATCCATCCATCCATCCATCTATCCATCCATCCGTCCAACCAGCCTTCACTAAAAGTAGACCTTTGTATGTTCTAAACCCCATTGTACAGGTACACTGCAATTTGGAGCTCAGCTTTTCCAAAGGCCCTGATTTGGACTTTCCTAGTCTTGATAGATGTTATAATTCTACTGGAGGTTTTGTACTTGTTAGTTATGTTAACTTTTCAGGGGCTTTTGTGGTTTATTTAACTATAGTCCAACATTAGCCAAAAGTGTAACCTTGTCTCAGAGCAACTTTGCGACTTTTTTCCAATTGTGGCATCCACCTGCTCATGTTGTACTAGTCAATCATGGGGGTCAGCAGCTCATGATGCGTGAGCTCACACTTTATGACACGGGTGTCAAACTGGATCAACAAAGGCCGGTGTAACCTGCAGGTTTTTGTTCTAACCAACCAGCAGCACACCTGAACTCCACCTTGGCTCCTTAATTGACTGATCTGAGTGTCCAGACAGCTGATTGGTCAGTTGGTGTGCCCTGAATAGGGCGCAACCAAAACCTGCAGCCACATTGGCCCTTTGAGGAACAGTTTGACACCCGTGCTTTATGATCTGATGGCCCAGTGTGATCAGACTATACACAAAACATCTGACTCACGCAGTCATAATTGCTTAAGACAAAATCATCCGTCAAATGTAATGTAACACAATTGGATGTAAATAACAACATGGAGGAGGAAGTTTATTTTTGCAGTATAAGGTGAAAATCATGGGAACATTTTCATACGATCGATAGTGAGGCAATCAGAAAGCTTGGAACCCCGTAAAGAGTTGTGCGACTGAGCTTAAAATCGTGTCCATCACCAAATTGTTGTACAAATGAAAAATTGTCTCATAATAGGCTCAAAATGGTCCAGTGTAGATCCAGCTCTAGTGCAGCCACTATTGGATAAACAGTCGTTAGAACGTGAGTGACAGTTGATTATCCTAGCACAGATTTCCATAATTTCCCGAAGGATACTCCTGAGGGATTAATAAAGTTCTATCTATGTCTATTGTTTCATCAAAATGACTTTTGTCAATGTCACTGTGAGGTTATATGTTCTGTTGATTAACCACAGAAAACCAAGCTAAAGTCATATAATGGAATATTCCTGCTGTGCAGTTTACACTAAGCTTCACAGATGCTTTGCTCACCTACACAGAGTTCTGACTCAGCAACGTTACTTTTTAGGCAGCAGAACAGAGACCTTCAGCGGTCTGTCTTTGATTCATCTGAACCGCTAGTTCTTGAAAACACAGTGGTGGAAGGCAAATGTTTACGGCTGGGGAACTTTGGCGGTGTAAATCAGGGAGGGTGACATCTCCCTCCCCCTTGGGGCTTCATCAAAATATGATAAACAGTCAGCACATTTGGACAAAGTTTCTCATTCAGACGCCATGTTCCTCACAGAGGTCACAGCAGTTAATCTTTAGGAGAACACAGTGACAGCTAATGAGACATTAAAAGCAGGCATTCACAATATTGAGGCAGCAAAATTCTGGTTTGCCCCTTGTTGCCCTTCTTCCTTCCATCCACACATACATTAGGTTAGGAACCAAAAAGTGAACTACAAGACCCAGTGGTACCACCAGAACTTCACGCCAACACTGGACACCTGTAATGGTCCCAAAAGCCTGTGTATGGAAGGTGAAGAAAGAAAATGAATACACACATAAAGAAGGAAATGGGTTGAATGAGTGAGTGCTGCTGGTTATTACACAGCCCAGGATGTGGTAGCATGTCTGGAACCAAAGCTGGACTTAATGAAAAGAAGGTACGGGATGAATAAGAATTGTGCTAATTCTTAAGTTCATTATTGCTTCATGTCAAACCGAGCTTCATAGCTGCTCTCTTTACAATATAATGAACGTGGACTTTTCCATCCAGATAGGAAAAGGACTGTGAAGCTCAATAAAGGACAAATCTGGGAGATTAGGCTCACAGCCCTGTAGTATTGTGGGTCTGAATAAATTCCAAGTTCATTTTCAGTCTGTAATATCCAGCCTTCTAAATTAAGAGGACAAAATGAATTGGGACTTGGGTTGACTTTGGTCGATTTGGACATAAATATTTAACACATAAGTCACAGAAGAATGCATAAGGTAAACTTTAACCAGGGGAGGTATAGCTTGTCCAGTAATTAATTTTACGCGGATTTGTCTAATTAAATTTTAGACAATTTTTTCTGACAAAACGAGTTTAGAGCTGTTTTGAACCAACACGTTTACTATAAAAATAAAACATATTAGCCAAATAAAGATGAGTCCATTTTGTTATGTTGATATTGTAACTCTTTCCTGAACCCATCTGTCACTCTGACTGCACACCTTCATTAAGTTTTGGATGTATTCAATGGTACCTGTCAAATTCGTTCATCTTTACCCAATCAGCAGTCTCCACAACTACCACCCAAATCACACTGCATCATACTGTTAGCTTCCTGTGGGTGGTAGGCCTAATAAAAAGTTATATGGGTCTGGATGGTGCTTAGAGCACCCCTTTAGTGGCAACATGGCAGCTGGTGGATTAGAACCTGAAGCCTGGTGGACCCAAGTTTGCTTCCTAAACTGCTTCCTATCAGGGAAATTTCGGATGAAAAACATTGAGCTGCAAGTTCTCTCCTGAACAGCCATCAGCATCTAAATTAAGTATTGTGTGTTGGATTTTATACCACAAATACAACAACAGTTTTGGCCAAAACTTCCTGGATGGCCCTCACAGACAGGTAACCCACGACTAGAACAAAATATTCAAGTTATTCAAAAAATATTCAAGTTATTCAAATACTTATTTCCTCTTGGGTTTAAAGCGAAGGCGAAAACCTTCTAAAAAACCAAATCATTTCTCACAATTTGTTTGTGAGTCATCGCCGTTTCATCGTTCAATTCCCCAGCAGAAAGTGCAGCCTCCACATGTTTAACCCTGCACCTGGTGTTGTGACAAAAAGACAGAAGAGAATAATTTGTTGATGCGACCGAAGAAAATTAGAACAAAGTGTGTCCACGTGAACTCAGCTGAAATCTCTTCACATGTAGCTACGGACGTGATATGTTTCCTCAAATGAGTATTTCTAGGAAATGGTAATATTCCTGAAACTTGCTGCTCTGACTATTGAGAAAATCTTCCAATGTGTTTCTCCCATAAATATTTTACAGAGTCGTACAGTAAAAGCAAACAAAACATTCGTTTTTGCTGAACACAGCAACGTTAGTGCAAATAAGGACTTTTAACGCAGGTGGCTTGTCTACATCCCATAATAAAACAGCACACACTGGAGAACCTGAGGAAAAACAGGTTGTGCTCTTTAGATGTGACAGAAAAATTACTTACTGACAACCTGACGTTTTAACCCTGAACCCTAATCTAACGATTAGTAACATATAGTGACATTTTTTTAAAAATATCCCAAATTGCCCTAGCGATTAAGGCAGCAGACTTGGGTCTGCAAGGCTTCAGGTTTGAATCTACCAGAGGTGCTCTGACTATAGTGCCACATGAATTGGGAGGCGCCAACTGCCCCTTGACATGGCAACGGACAAGAGGATGAAGTTGAAGAATGAATGAATGAACCCCAAGTTGCCTAGTTGTATCAGCTGAAATTCAATACATTTTTTTAATAATTAGCATCTTCCATAGGTGTGATTTGGCCATTTGGGGCAGTTGGTGGCCTAGTGGTTAAGGAAGAGGACTTGGGTCCACCCGGTCTCCAGTTCGAATCCCCCTACTGCCAAGGGGTTACCACTGAGGTCAAATGAACATGGCACTGTCTCCACTCACAGGTCCCCAGGTGTTCAAAGCTGTTCACATTGGTGATAGATTAGATAGGTAGATTAGCTAGATTAGCTAGATAGGTTAGATAGATAGATAGATAGGATAGATAAGATAGATAAGATAGGATAGATAAGATAGATAGATAGATAGGATAGATAAGATAGATAAGATAGGATAGATAAGATAGATAAGATAGATAAGATAGATAGAAAGATTTTATTTTATTTTTTAAAGGAAAGCAAACTCTTTGTCATTGTGACAATGTGATTCACACCACTGCACACAACAAAATGTGACCTCTGCATTTAACCCATCATTCCGTAATTTCCTTAAGGATACTCCTGAGGGATTACTAAAGATCTATCTATCCATCTGTCTATGTATTTGTCAATCTGTCTATCTATCTATCTATAGATAGAGTGGTTCTATCTATAGATAGATAGATAGCAAAATGAGAATAACATTTGCAATACATTAAATTTTTAGTTTATTCATTGAAATAATCCTTTGGCCAACAGAAAAGAGCAACTCTGCTATTTACAGTTTGAACCAGTGACTTGCTCAAACGCTGACACCTATCGTGAACATGCATCGATGACAAATATGGAACTGGAATATCATCGTTTCTCCTCTCGGTGTCTTTTCTCACATCAACCGCTCAAGAACTAGTGTCATTCCTTGACTTTCAACCTCGCGTCCTCCACACAGTCTGTTTTCCCTCCTTCTGCTCTCCTTCCCACCAAAACCTCCTTTTGGTCCTTTCCTTCCCTTCTTCCCTCACCCTCCCAACCCTCATGCCAATCTGGCTGTTCATTTCACAGCCCAAATGGCAGCAGGCGTACCAGACAGCTTGACTTCGACAAAGCTCTGGCTCTGATTGGTTACTATGGTCTTTAGTACCTCCAGTACTGGTCAGGTTCGTACAGTGTTTTTTCACTTTTTGACTTTTTTTAGGTTCCGCAGTAGATTCTATATACAACTAAGTATCCATCACTTTAATGAAATTTTATTCAGGCACCATCACTGCATCTAGTACACTCTAGTAAAAGGACCAGGTGGGCGTCAGAAGATTAACCTCCTGTGTAGTCAGGGTCTGACCAGTCAGGTTAAGAGTCATGAATCACTGTGGGTTCCTACTGTGTTGTGGTATGAAAGTGAAGCACAGACTAAATACATGGAAATTATTTCAAAGCGCTTGTTAAAAGAGGCAACAGCGCCCACGTGTGGACACACTAAAGAAACGTGTTTTGTCAATATAAAGAAGCAAACTTAGAAGGAGATTTCCTGGATGGTCAATGTGCTTTTCACACAGAAGACACTTATAATATTTTCTCAGTTCATAAATACTGCTGTATTTGTGTTTATGTTCTTTAACTTATATAGAAGTTTTTTTTCTTAAGAAACAACAATATATCTTTAATTATAATTAGATAAAACTATAATAATTCAATAATAATCATAATTAATGTGCAGCTACTGTAGGTCAATCTAGTTAAAAGACATTAGACTGCTAATTTATGATACACATCATAAAAGTCTGCGCTTAAACCGGCCACTAGGAGCATAAGCCAGTGATTTTTAGTGCAGAGGCCAAAATGAATTGCGAGGGTTACATCAGGAAGTGTAGCTGCTGTGGAACATTGGCCAACTCAATGATGCGGGTGAACGAAATATTTTCCAAACCAGATCGGTCAGGATTTGGTAGTAGAATACTAGAGATGGAGCTACTAGGTAGGAGACAAAGAGGAGATTGATGGATGCAGTGAGGGAGGACATGGAGGTAGTTGGAGTCAGTGTAGAAGATACAGAGGACAAGAGGACAGAACAAGCTGAAAGATGAAGATAGTAATACATTTTTTATTTTCTTATTTAATTATTAAATATTATAATTGTATTTATGAACAGAATTTACAGACTCTTGACCCATAAGCTAGGACTTATAGACCTAACGGCTGGTATCTACCTCAGTACTGTTTTAAGCTGTCCCTGATGAAAGACGTTCATATTGGGTGTAAAACCTAGGATGACTTTCTCAGAATGTAAATTGTGTTGCAATCTAATCAGCCAATGGAAATGCAAGTATGCAGGCAAGTATGCAATGGACACAGTGTAAATTATGCTATAGCTCAAAAAAAAAAAAAAAAAAGATCATCATAATCTGTCTTGGTGAAATAATGTGACGTAATAACAAACATTCTCATCTTTACGTTTGTTTATCGACTTTTGTGTGTATATATTAAACAACAATGTCAGCACCTACAACATCAACAACGTTAGCTTCAACATTGTGTTGACTAGTGAAAAAATGTAGAGCAAAAAAGGTAAAAGCATCTAAATGGATTTCATCTAGGGAAGATCTTGGATGTGCGTTAGGCTGTAAACAGTGTTTGTTGTTTCAAGGTAATGTTTTGTTTTTTTGTTTTTTTAAGGAGAAACCATCTTAAAAAAAACCTCTAACTTTTAGAAAAAAATGTAAGATAAAAAAAACAAAAACAGCCGAGGCAGCAGCATTCCTCCTAAGGGCCTCTGGCCAGCACAGATGAATGGCAAAAAAGTTGTCTCCAGCTTCCTGGAGTTTCCCCTCCTTGGAGTTTTTTTTTTCACAGACAATGGCCTCAGATGATGTGTGAGTCTGAGTCTGTAAAACTATTCCATCTAGAATAGCTCGCCACACCTCAGCAGTTTTCCCAATTCCTACAATCGAGCTGGCAAACACAACAAAACTGATTGCCGTAGCGAGATGAGCCGTTGGGAATAAATCTAAAACACTGTGTTTTTCTTATCACTGGTGACAAGATGCACTTTTATAAAATCTTCTCAATGTCCTTCTGTATAGGAAAATCCCCTCAGCTAGGATTAACGGGTTTTACTGATATGTAGAAAGTATTTGAGTTGAATCTCATCAATACATAAAGACTGGGGAGACGTCGCTGCCTATTTGGTCATTCCTCAAAATTCTTTTCTTTAGACCAGGAGTTTTCAAAGTGTGGGGCGGGCCCCCCTGGGGGGACGCGGTGCGATGCTGAGGGGGGCATGTGAGACCCTGGGGAACATGCTTTTTTTTCCGCCGTACTACAATAAAGTGTAATTGCACATCCTTGTAAGTTGAACTAACTCTTTTTTTTTGTTTCTTTATGTTAACAAAGATACGATGTTATGCAGAGGTGTACCTAGAACTATTTTATAGACAAATGTTGTTATTTATAGTTGCAGCGGAGAGTGGGTGGTTTGGAGAGGGGGCGCGAAATGTTTTCTTCTTGCTAGGGGGGCGTAACAGAAAAAGATTGGGAAGCACTGAATTAGACTGGATGAAGGAAATCAAACTCCTCATCATTGTGACATTGTGATTCACACCACTGCACACAACAGAATGTGACCTTGATATTTAACCCATCACCAAAGTGATGAACAGTGGGCAGCTTTGAGCTGTGAGTGGGGATAGTGCCATGCTCATTGGAAACCTGGCAGTAGTTGGACTCAAACATGAAACCCTCCAGATAACAGTCCGGTTCTTTCACCACTAAGCCACCAGAGTATCTACCTTCCTCCTCTCTTAGTGTTGACTGAACCTCTCTTCAAACAGTCTTCCTGCACGCATGTCTGGTAGCAGGACTGTTAAAATTGCCGTTGCGTTGTAATGTCACACAGATTGAACACTTCATGGCTCTGTGGAACGCTCTGTTAGTTCGCTTCTCCACCAGTCCTCCGTGCGGCGGGATGGTGATGTAAATCTCCTGCAAAGGCCCGTTCACGGCAGCTGCAGATTCACCCTATCAGTCGTGCAGACCGAAGATAAGCTGAGTCACGGTGCACGACAGGTGAATGCTAAGCAGTGCAGGGGACTCTCATAAGAGAGGGCTGAAGAGGAAAGAAATGAGCAAATCAATTTTATTTCTACAGCTATGGTTGGAGGTGCCCTTGCGGAGCTCCTCCACCTGTGGATGGTGTCTGCAGCTTGGCCTGATGTAAGGAATCAAGACAGTGGAGGTGAGAATAGGATGACAGTCTGATCCTGGGTCAGTAATTACTTTTGATTTTGATTTAGTTTCCCCTCTGGAGAAATATGACCACAGTTAAGAAACACAGCACCATCTTATGGCCACATTTGAAAAATTCACTTTCAGTTGGACAATACATTCATCTGAAAATGGTTGCTTTGTCTGGTCATTTTCTACAAATGCATATTAACATCCACTAATGCGGAGTTTCACAGCTGTAGCAGGGGGAGAAACAAACGTTATTCCATAGTCTACCACCATCCTAGACACGTTTAGATGGTATCAAAGCAGCAGCACTGGTGGTGGAGTCAGAGCTCCACATACACTAAGGTAAGACACAGGCTGTCTAAACCTGGATGAATTATTAAAGGCTCTCACTCTTGTTTAAAGAGAAGCCTGGCTTAGTAGGATGGGAAGGCTGAGGCAGGCTGTGGAATCACACTCTACACAGACGGTGCAGCAACAGGGACAACAATGAAGACATCATCTGAAACAGTTTAAGGTAAACAAAGGTTTACAAATGAATATTCAAGTCACATGTACGTCTCTCTCAGGACAATTTTACCAGAACTGCCAAAATGCAGGGGGCAGTAGTGCTGGTGTAGTGGATAAGGACACGGACTTAGCTTCGGATTTGGCTTCAGGTTCATGAGGCTTCAGGTTCTAATCCACCAGCTGCCAGGTTGCTACAGAGGTGCTCTGATTATAGCACCATCTTGACCCACATAACTTTCTGTGGGCTCACCACCCACAAGGAGGCTCATAGTAATGAAGAAGTGTGATTTGGGTGGCAGTCATGGAGACTTCTGCCCCTTACACCCATTAATGGAGAAGCAGATGAAGATGATTATAAACGTGGATTCATAGACAGGGATGTGATTTGGTTACAAGTGCAGAAATCCTGGGGTGCATTGATGGTCATTCCAGGTTTCCTGCATCCACTATTTGTTGCAGGACTAATTCTCAAACACAGGTGATGGGACTATGGCCATGAGTCATATGTAGAATCTCTTCATCACATTGTTGCACAAGTAATAATATTAAAGAAATCTCCTTAAACATTTTTTAATTTGATTGTTGTACCAGAGAGCAATTATCATAAAGAAATACTTGACTTTCAATATATGTTTGACTTTGATTTTCATAGGAACATCACTTGGCCCTGGGCACCCTGTGCATTGAGACTACAAGGGTCAGCACTAAACTGAAGACCTGAAGGTGCAGTAGTTTAGATACTTTAGATCAGAGGTCACTAACTGGCGGACCGCAGCCCGTGTTCGGACCCAGGGGTAATCCTGTACGGACCCGGATCTATAATCTATTTATAACGGCAGATTAATTTAACGGGATAGTTTTAAGGTGCGCAGTGTTTTTCAGTGTTTATGACCAACGCCATTGTAAACACAGGAAAAGCTGCGCCGGTATCAAGAAATAAACTGACCAATCGTGTACAGGTTAAATTATCCCACGTGGTGCTTTTCAGCCAATCAACTCTCGGCATTCTCTGCAGTTAACAGCGACAGGCAGAGTAAGAGGGAGAGAAACAGAGAGAGAGAGAGAGAGAGAGAAACTGAAAGTGTTTAATTGTTAATTGTTGAAGAAAAATTATATAAGCTGTTGCTCCACCTTATTTCTCTTAAGTTAAGAGCTTTATTTGAAGATGTTAATACTACTACAACATATATATATTATATTATATAATATTATAGTATACATAACACTCTGGCAAGTTGGACATGATGTTCTGGACCTTTATTTGAATTTTTTTTTTTTCGACTGGACCTCTTAGCGTTTTAGTTGAATAACCCTGCTTTAGATCAACTGTTCAGAGCAGTGGAGAGTGTGGAAGAGAGGAGAAGAATAGAGTACAGTCAGGATGGAACAACTGGAAAAAAGAGTCAGGAGTGAACTGTGATAGAAGAGAGTCAGCTAAGGTGAAGGGAAAAGTTTACAGGACAGTGGAGAGACCAGCCATGATGGATGGATTAGAGACAATAGGAAGAGGTAGAAGACAAGGGGGAGAGCTGGAGGTGGAGGAGTTAAAGATGCTGAGATTCTCTTCAGGAGAGACAAGGATGGACAGGATCAGGAATGAGATGAATAGATGGACAACACAGACAGGAAGGTTTGGAGAAAAAGCTAGAGAAGCCAGATTAAGATGCGTTTCGATATTTTCAGAGGAGGGACAGTGGTTATATTGGCAGAATGATCCTAGAGATGGAGCTACCAGGTAGGAGACAAAGAGGATATTGATGAAGGTAGTGGGGGAGGTAGTTGGAGTTAGAGTTGAGGTTACAGAAGACAGTGTGAGATAGAAATTGTTGATTCACTGTGGCAACCCCTGAGAAAAGGGACAAGCCCAAAGGAAAATTAGAAAAAGTTAAGTTACTGGAACTCAATAAACAAACAAATGTTCCACAGCTCTTCTTTTTTAGGCATAAGTCTAATGCACAAAAGTTCACATTTAACTTTTGTTTACATTTGTTTTGCAGGGAAACAAATGCAAAAATGTGTGTCTTTATTATTCATTGGCATGTTCCTTTATCTGTAACTAAATCCTTAAACACCTCTGTCTCTCACCCTGATAACGATGCCGACCATATGCCAGACCATTTGCTGCATATGCCGCCCAGGCACTGAATCATCGTTACCTCTGAACAGCAGTGGACTTACTGCAGATAAACGCAGCAGCCGTTCCATACAGAATGACACATGAGCCATTTCCCTGACAAACAGGTAGCATTCATCATCTATGCAGATGTTTCCTGGGCAAACAGACACACACCAGTCCATAATCTTCAACAAATGACCCATCATTATGATCAACCGTGGTGGTGATGGTAAACTAGCTGTGTGTGGCCTCTCATCGACGGAATTAATCTTTATCCGTCAAATCCACCCTTTATTTTGCCGAGGCAGGTGTGGGGTTTTGAAAATGGTCTTATCGTTGTTAAGATTACTTAATGAGAGTCTTGTGCATGTTTCCTCCCGTGGCGTTCTCAGCAGGGAGCCATATGAGCCTACGCTGTTGGACGAGCAAGACAGGCGAGATCATCTCCATCTGTCTTCATGACTGTCTGGCCATTTATTGCAGCAGAAGAAACAGTGTTTCCACCAGCTCCACCCAGACCAAGACCAGAACAACAGATGTATGATTCTATGCTGGTTCAGTGTGATTTGTTTCAGGATGAATTTACATGCAGTAAGGACTTGGTTCATTAAATCTTATTTTTTAATGCCTACAGTATGTCTGTGTTTGGCCCCATAGCTCCTCATTAACTCAGCTTCCTACTGTATGAAGATACAATCTTGACAAATTACAGTTTATAAACTAACTTACACCTGAATGAACACCTGTAATTTTAGCATTAAAAATTCTTCTTCCTTTCCTTTTCGGCTTGTCCCTTTGCCACAGCGAGTCAACAATTTCCATCTCACCCTGTCCTCTGTATCCTCTACTCTAACTCCAACTACATCGATGTCCTCCCTCACTGCATCCATAAATCTCCTCTATGTCTCCTACCTGGTAGCTCCATCTCTAGGACCATTCTTCTACCTTGTGTGTCGCAAGAAAGATGATTCCTGTGCACTCTGTCTTGCGAGGACATAAAAAGCACACAGCCCCCCCAGCAGATAATCTTTCAAGTGCTGTGGCTCAGAAATAGCATCACATAGCCACAATTCAAGTGGGGGCAAGCCAGGGACTGGATTCATTTCCAAACTCTGGAAACATGGAACAGAGCCGAGGGGAGAGATGATGTGATGGATGGCACGGTTAGGTCATCTCTGGGAAGACTATTTGAAGACGGGCAGATTTCAGAGCCTGTATCTCCATCTTCTTCTTTTCTTTTCGGCTTTATTTCAGGGGTTGTCGCAGCAAGTCAACAATTTTCATCTCCCCCTGTCCTCTGTATCCTCAACTCCAACTACCTCCATGTCAAACCTCTCTCTCTGCATCCATAAATCCTGGTAGCTCCATCTCTAGGATCCACTGTCCCTCCTCTGAACATGTCCAAACCATCTCAGCTGTTTCTCCAAACCTTCCTGTCTGTGTTGACCCTCTAACCACCTCATTCCTGATCCTGTCCATCCTTGTCACCCCCAAAGAGAATCTCAGCATCTTTAACTCCTCCACCTCCAGCTCTGTCTCCTACCTATTCCTAGTGTCTCTAGTCCATCCATCATGGCTGGTCTCACCACTGTCCTGTAAACCTTTCTCTTCACCTTAGCTGACTCTCTTCTATCACAGATCACTCCTGACACTTTTCTCCAGTTGTTCAGCAGGGAAGTTGAATTTGTTTTAGAAAAAAAAATGTTTATAAATAGTTCTATAATTTTTACATCTATTTTATCCATCATCACTGACCAAGAAGGCTCCAAGCTCATATATAACATATATAACAGTGGATTCACCATGAAGCTCAGTTGAACTGACAATCTTAATCCGAGACTTACAACAAACATAGTTTGTGTTTTTGTTCTAGATGTTTTTGAACATTTACTGGAAATGTTTCTAATAAGACCAACAGACAAGGAAACAAACTTGTGTATGGAACCTTCAGGTTCTATTCCACCAGCTGCCAGGTTGCCACTCAGGTGCTCTGAGCACTGTCCTAACCCACTTAACTTACAGTTACCCCCCACAGGAAGGCTGCCAGCATGGAGCAGTGTGATTTGGGTTGCAGTTATGGAAACTGCTGCCCCTGAAACCTGGTGGTGAATAGACGCATGAAGATGAATAAACGAATGTTTAAAGTATCAGATTTTTCAGTTTGGAATTAACCTTAATCATTAAGATGCATTTTTTCCAAGTCTTTTTCAGTTTGTTCATTACTGTAAATAAACCCATAGGAATTCTCCCTCTTCATTCTCACTGATTAATTCATGTCAGTGGCTCTGGCACCTGTCCAGAGCTTTTCTAAGAAGATGCTCCCAAAATGTGCCGTTTCTACAGTCCTGACTTTACAGACTGTGACCTTTTTGGTACCATAACAGGCAAAACTAAAAAAAAAAATTCACATTAACACCTTGTGTTTGTATTTAGACCAGAGCCAACAGTTAAGGTCAATAAAAATGTGGGGACATACAAACATTTCTATTGTGTTTGATGATAGAAGTCTTCTAAAGAAACTGTACACGACAACTTTTGTACATTGACTTAGTTTAAAACTCATATTACTAGTATAAATATAAAGTATAATAGTATAAGTATTTCTTCATTGTCTTCCCCATACTGCAGTTGTACTTTTCCTCAATCTTGTTAAAGACCATCTCAGGTGTCCACAAACACATCCCAGTATCTTCCTTGAACCACATCATTAGAAGGACTGTACAGCGGTGCGTTTAATTCCCTCTCGTCCACTCATCCCACTGGAAGCTTCACTTAGGATTAAACCTAAGAGTCTATGTCATATCACTGCAGTAAAGGAGACACATTTGTTGGACTGAAATATTCACCCAATAATCTCCATCCGTGCACAGATTACCATCAGGGTCAATACAGACCTACGTTTACTATCTGATGCTATTTAATTAAGTTCAACTTGCCCTCTGAACTTCTCAGAGGCGGCAGCAGAGAATGGAGTGTCATCTGTGTCTTTGTCCTCGACAGCACCATAAAGAGGCGCTAAATCACAATCTTCACCACCCTCTCAACGCTGGCTTTACTGTTCTGGATCAGTAGAAACTCTTGAGAGATAAAAAGCAGATTTTCATTGCTTTGAGTATTTCACCATTTCTGCCAACTGCTTTACGAACTGAAGTCACTGTAGCTTTGACTCTTTCTTTGGTCTCACTGCCAGGTGAACACAGTGGCGGGCCGTGCATTTCATAAGCCTTCATTGATGCCAAATTAATACGCCTCATAATAACATCAGTGTGACACCGGGAATCCAGCTAGCAAATCTCCTAGTTCAGATTTAATAAATTGCAAGATGACATTTTCAGACTGCCGGGAGAGCTTATCGAATCACAGGACCAGACGTGTTGCCTTCTATAAAAGGCCAGCTAGAAGGCCCTGAGGTCGCAATTGAGTAAGATGATTGGTCTGTGCCCTGTAGACTGAAGGTAGACTGTTGTGTCCACTCACTTACAGTAGGCAAAGCCTTCACTTTTGATTCTGAAGGCTCTGGCAGATTTCATGGAACCTGACAACACTAGCTAGCTGAAATATGTTTTTAGATTGAAAAAAAGTTCAAACTTTTTAATGTAAAAAGTCTTTTATATTAATAAAAGATTTCATAATAACACAATTTTATTTTTAAATATCTATGAATCAATGTGTTTTTCTGAGTATGTTTAGACCAGCAGAGAAGGCTTTGCTGGCCCTGACAGCCCACCACTGGGTGAACACTTTCCTTCCTGAACTCACATTTAACATTTGATTTTATAATAAAAAAAAATATCCTAAAGTATGCAGCATAATAGCAATAACAGGTCGTGTGTGTATATGAGCATTGTGTTCCACTAAACAAGATCATTACACTCAGAAAGACTGCTGCAATTGCAGTGGATGGAGATGAATGAATATATAATAATATGTTTTTTTATTATAAATTCATTTATTCATCTTCATCCTCTCATCTTTTATTATGTTGCAGTGTCAACAGTCTCCATGACAGCCACCCAAATCACACCGCACCATACTGTGAGCCTTACTGTGGGTGGTTAGCCCACTGGAAGTTATGTGGATTGAAATGGTGCTATCTTAAGAGCATCACAGTGGCAACCTGGTTACAGATGGATTCGAACTTGAGGTCTTCTGGGACCAAACCAACCTACTTAACTGCTAGGCCAGCACTTCACCTATTTTATTATTATTCATATTATATAATAATGTACACAAAACATATAGTTCTTGCTTGCCATGTAAGCTGTCTGTGAGATCAATGCATCTTATTTTCATACACAGTTTTCTCAATAGTGTTCATTGTTCTTGGAGACAGCATTAGATTTCACGCATGATATTTGGTCATTTTGTTTACGCTGCCCTCGACATTTTGAATATCAATTGTGTATACATAAATATAATCAAGTGGTCATTAATTACCCAGAATAACAACAATGAACAGAAATTAATTAAAATTGCAACAGCAAAACAATTACATTCAAAACTTGGCCAGTGAAACACATCTTTTCCTTCTTAAAACAAGTTCTACCTGCAACCTTGATCAAGGTAATTAGACAATGTAACAAAAGAAAAAAAAAAATTCATGGTTTGAAGCAAGATATAAAAAAACACCAGGAAACCACAGACACAACATTTTACTGAACATGAGAAATAACTGAAGAAATCTCGGGGGAAAAAAATTAAAAAACCTTCTAAGTTTGACTAAAGCTGTCGGTGAGTCATACTGTAGCTGATGTCTCACACTTTGTCACAAAGACAAGAGGGCAGCAGAGTGTCTGTCAACTGAATTCATCAGTCATGAGACAAAAACAGCAGTGGTGGGATGATTGGCGTGCTGTTTTTAATGAAAGAGCAGTAGAGAAGCGACCTTCTCTCTTTTATTCTAGGTCGACAAACATATTCAGTTACATACGACAAATGACTGGAGGGATTTCATTGCACGTAGCGCAGGTGTGTGGTAAACAAGGGGCCAAGAAAACTAGCATCAAAATAACCTGTTAATTCATTTTTGAAGATTGACAATTGAAAGATTGAACATCTTAAATGCATTTGAAAGCACAGGCAAAATATTTACGTTATGTAATTCCAACAACTGGTCACAAATAACTCTTGCTCTGTTACGCAATAGCTACACAAGTAAAAGAGTTTTAGATCCACAGAATTTCCAGTGGACTCACCACCTTCAAGCAGTAACTATATGGCCACCTTCAAGCAGTAACTATATGGTCCAATGTGATTTGGGTGACATTTGTGGAGACTGCTGCCCCTTTGAGTCAGTAATGGATAAACGGAAGAAAATGGATGGATGGAGAGCCACTTTGATCCACTTTCTCAACTTTTGGTCAAATTCTGTGTCAGACCAGTTTTACTGATCTCAGACCAATTAATTACTTTACAGCTGACAGGCTGACTGACAATTGTCAAGCTGTTGGAATATTATTGTCTAAGTTTATGAATTAACACATAAATCTGTGCATAAACAGATTTTTTCTCCCAATCATGGCAGCCAACTGCTGCTCACAATTTACGAGTGAACCATGGGGTGATCAATTCACAGTTCATACCAATATGAACGGATATTGCCCAAACACTTAATTCCCGTTACTGATATGAAGCGATACTGATATTGATATAAAGTATGCAGGTGATATCCCCTGAATTATTGTGATTCCAGACTAAATGAATTCCATAAATAACTGTGTACAACATAAACACACTACTTCAATATAAGTTATAGAAAAATATTTTTTACCGTGGCTTTGCAGCATCAGATTATGAATATCAGTGGAAAAACCAATACTGATATGACTCAATATTAAAAATAATGCTGATACCGGCCCAATAGTTATTGGTGGACCGATATATCGGACATCCCTAGTTCACAGCCTAACATAAGATCTGAGGGTTGGACTGGTCTACATTGTTTTGGTGATCTAATGCAAATTTAAGATGAGAGGGTGAAAAGAAAGAAAAAGCCAGTGGAAGAAGATACGTAGATGCTCACAGATGCTCACTGAGCCACAGTAGGAATAAAGCTTAGCAAACCAAGACTCATTTCCCTGAAAATTTATACCATTCTGTAAAGACACAGAAACGGAGGAAATGATGTGTAAGAAATGTCTTGGCTAATGTGGTCAGTCTTGTCTGTCAGTTCTGCCGTGCTGCTCTGTGTTTCCACTGGTTTTCTTCTCCGTATCTATGTACAAGCATGTGCAGTGCGGCATGGTGGTCGGTGAGTCCTGGACAAATCAGGAGGATTTCAAACAGGTTTGATTTTCACATGATAGGTGTAGGCATTCATGAGTTGACAATTGCTTGTCGTAAACCCTCAGTGTAACTTGAGTTGCATGACTTAGTCAAAAACTGGGCTAGATGTGTGCTGGACTTAACACTACAGGCCATTATCAGGATACACGGCAAAGACGGCAAAAAATTCAAGAAATGTGTTCAACTAAACAGGAACAATTTGACATTAAGTTAATTCTTTTGGATTTACTTTTCCACTTGTGCGTCTTATAAATAAATAAATTGTTCAAAAAATTCTGATGGGACATTTTTCATATTTAATCAATATTTGCCTTCATGACTAATCATGTTTAGCTACAATCAAGATAATTCACCTGCAATTATCCACAAACAACCAGTAAATCTTTCAATCACTGACATCTGTGATCAAAAAAGAAAGTGTAAAAGTTTAATCTATACATCTATATGGACCGGCCAATCTGTCTGGCATTGGAGTCTGTCCTCCGGTGGCCCTGACTTGTCAAGGCAAGTACTAGTCCTAAGGACTCTTATTTTGAAAAAAAACAATGTCAAGGTAAAGACTAATTTTAATACACTACACTTAATGGTATTTTTTTTACTCCACAAGCACGCTATATAAACTCCACACTAAAAAGCAAAGCATGTTGTTTTGCTAGACTCCCTGCTCTCCGTGTTTGCCTGTAAATCTGTTTAATCCAATAACCGCTGGTCTCTCCAGAGTTGACCCGCAGGCTAAGGCTGTTCTACAGATAATGTCGCTTCCTACAAATAGAATTAGGACTAGTGATGAGTGCAAAAAAGACAATATGCCCTCTGTCAGGCTAACAAAATGATTCCCGCAGTTAGAAGTGAATGTGAGAGTTATCAACTCTGAGTATTTGAGTGTCTGGTAGTGCAAAGAGAAAAACAAATGTCTGTGCTGAGATTGGACAATTTGTTTTTTTTTCTTCAAAGTCTAAAACATAATGGCTGGCGTGAATGGCGACAAGCTAAATAAGAAGTGCTATGCATAACAGCGTACAACCATGTGCCTGCAGCATGTACAGACAAACAGGTGGCGCTCAGTCAGACTCTCCTTGTCTGGTGTCACGGAGCTCCAGGCTGCCAAATGAGCACCATCTATTCAGCATCACCACTGTGCAAATAATGAGAGCCAGAATGAATTATGTCACTTTTTTTTGTAATTGCTGCAGTGGGAGAAACATGTTCAGAACATCAGGTACAACCATTAGATGGCAGAGAGGGTACAGGGGGCAACAAATTTGATGCTGCGCGTTTGCTTTGAGATATTCTTAGAATATCTCAAAGCAGAGTTTGGCTGCGTCTTGCTGTTTCTGGCATTTTCCATGGAGATAAACGACAACAAATCCTAATTTGCACATTAAAACGTCACTGTCCATCTCCATTAAGCTAACATCTTGGCTGTATACATGGGAGTGAGGGTCACATTACTCTAACTATATTAACACAGCGATTTATACAAGATAAAAAGTCATAGTGTTAAGGGAAAAGATGAAAATGCTTCTAAATTTATGAGGAATAAGACAGAATATACATGTAAATTACACTGTGACATCTATTTAGATGACCTCCACAGAAAATAATGAGCTTCTTGCAAGGTTTTCACCAAGAAGAAGACACTTCATCTTTTGGATTTCCATCACCTTAACGTTATCATGGTTTTAATATCAGGCCAACCTTAAAACAGTGTGAGTGGAACAAGGGCCTGTTTAGTTTAGGTGCCACCCAAATCCTCACAGGAATTGAAAAGTGGTCTTGAACAGCTCTGAGGAACATTTAGTTTTATTGTCATCTTTAATCGTTGTATACATTTTATAACTTGCTTTGAGCTAAATGATCTACTAATTGTATAAGTGGTAAAGGAAATGTTCCATTTCACCAAGTCTTTCTTGATTTATTTCCATCTGTTTCTTTACAGACAGCTGATATATTGCACTGTGGTGTGTGGCTCAGTAACAGAGAGAATGTCCAAGACCTGTTAGTGGTCATTATAAATGATGAAGGCCTTAACCTGGTATCTGAGGCCGTGAGCTCACACCCAAATGCATCATTTCAGCAGAAATAAAAGCCCAGCCTTAGTTTCCCTCTCCTGCCTTTGTCTTTATCAGGTGTTTTAATGTGGTGTGAGTGTGTGTGCTGGCGAGTAAGAGAAAAGACTTAAAGGTTTAAAGAGAATCGCAGTTCTGTCAACACGGCAATAAAAATAGGGCATCCTCCCATTTCTCACTTTCTGCAAATGTTGTTCATCTATTAATGAGCAGCCTGGAACAGAGCGACTCTGTCTTAAATCAAAACTTACTCCCAACCTGCTCATTAAGTCAGGGACAAGCCGAGACAGAGTGTCCACAGAGAGCAGCTCTTCTCCGCTCTGACACTGTGCTCAAGGACAGTCACATACTCTCTACAGACTTACAGTGAATTGACGCGGATACTGATCACATTCATTTAAATACCACAATAAATTTGAGATCAATTTTCAAAGCGCAAAATAAAAAAATGTCTATCATATTGTAGAAATACAGATGAATATTTATTTTTTTACACTTGAAAAGATTGAAATAATAAAAGATAGATGCATTTTAGATTAAAAATGTCCCCGGGTAGAAACATGATAAATACGCAGATGCTTTGGTACAGGATCAAAAATACTGATGACTCTACTTTCAGTCAGTTTTTTATTTTTTTCGTCACATTTGTTTACAATCAATTCAGCACTATGGGAGTCTTGCAGCACACAGACAAGAGTCTGGAGCAAAAGGTTGTGTTTTTTAGTTATTCTCTCTTGTAACCTTTTAAACGGGTGCACCATAAGGGATTTGGAAGGCGTGCAAAGGACGGGAGGGAAGAGAGGGGGAGATGAGGGAGCTGAGAGACCAAGGTACAGGCAGACAGAAGTAAGTGGGGAGGCTGAGGAGGCAAGATAAACCAGGAGTCATTATCAGCTATGGCAGTTGAGAATTTAGACAGACATGAGCAGCTCCTGGGGGCAGTCAGCACACACTGCACACACACAGACACACACACGCCAGCAGTTGGCCTGGAAGTGGCATGGGACTTTACCTATTTAGACAAGGTTTTCTATTAATACAGAGGCTTTGTTTTTGTGTGCATTTGTATTTGTTGTAAACCTGCTTTTTACCCTCCACCTCCTCCTGTCTGAACTACAGTACATATCTGACAGACAGGAGAAGAGATTGGACTGTTGTCCAAGCCTTGGAACTCTGTCAGAACCTGCCACGGACGCAACATTTTAAGAGGAGGAGACGTCTGAGTCTGCCGTGAAGTACAGTGCTCCAAACGTATCCTTAGCACTGTACACACAAGTGTAGGCAGTGTGTGCAGAGGGAAAAGCCTTACTTGGTGAAAAGGGGATAGTGGACAGTTTTGACATCCCAGGTATTCTAGTGTTAACCCGTTTCATTTTCAACTAATAACCACATAATAAATGAAAAAGTAGAAAGATAATGGAAACCTCGCAACATCCTGTTGCATTTATGACCATCTTGAATCAGTTGTGTCGAAATGTTGTGTTGTGCTGTGCTGTGATGTTGGAGGTCCTACGATTTCTCAGATGTTCTCTCCTGCTCAGGAATATGTGTTATTCATGGCTCCATCTTTCCTATGCAGCACATCTACTTCTCACTGGGTATGTCTATAGCTTAATAACAATGAAAATTAGCAAATCAAACCTCTTTTTAAGAGAAAGAGGTTTGATTTGCTTCACATCATATTAGAACAAATTCAGTGGAGGGCACATGTTCTTACTGTCTGGCTTCAAAAAGGTGCATCTATATGTGGATACACTCAGTGGAAAAAGTGACAGCCCTCCCGTTAATTACAAAGGCTAATGGAGCAGCTGCTGCTGTACTCCCGGGTGAGAGTCACAGTGTGAGAGGTGGACGCAGGCGGGACAAGGGGCATTAAAATGGACGAGCTGAGGCACAGATTCACTTCAAGGGACGTGTCACGCTGATAGAGTGCAAGGACTTTGGCTGTGACTTTACGTGAGGACATGACAAGACAAATTTTAGGCTGGTGCATTTTTTTTTTTTTTTTTCCAAAGTGAAAGTTAGTCTTGTGACTGTCCTGTTATCTCCTCAAAGACATTTGACACCTTGAGATGTTTAATACTTGATGTCAAGGCAGGAAAAATGCAACACTGCAATGCTGGTTGTCAGGCAGTAGAAAAGGTTCAATCCTGAAGTAAGCTACATATGGATTCTGTTAATCGTCATGCACCAATGTTCCTGTTGTGACAAATAACTATGTATTCCTGACACTTCAGGCCTCTCTTTAATAAGGGTTTTTTTTTTTTTCTAAAAGAAACAACGATGATTATGTCAGTAGATTTAGTTCTTTGTATGAACTTTATAAAATGCATCGATGTGTCCTTTGAAAGTTTTTTTTTTTGTAGCAAGAATCTGACTATAATATACGTATCACGTTTACAGGGGCAATAATTCCATAAATTGATAAACTGTGTACTATAGGCCCAGTGATACAGTTTTTTATGAAATCTAAAAAATATATGTTTTTAGTGAAACTGTGTGCATAGTAAATACACAATGCTATTACAAGCCTAAAATCAGGTTTCAATATTTAGAAAAAAAAGTTTACATTTGTTATAAGTAATATAGAAAGGCAAAATTTCAATGAAATGAAATGAATGTTTGTTAATCAAACAATAATATGATCATCTAAAACGTAAAATATCATCAACATACATCATTGTCAAACAAAATATGTATAATACTCCAGTGGGCTTATGTTTTCTTACAACGCAATTGTCAAATGTATTTTCAGATTTCATTTTTTCCATTACAATAGAGAAGAAATAACCAGGAACAACAGCTACAACCAAGAATTACACGCAAAAAATAAAAGATCTGTCCATCAGTTGCCTATATATTTATACATAAACACACACATTGGTAAAAATACTCTATAAACAATATGTGTTTATTAGGCAACGAGTGGAAGAAATTCAATAACGTCCATGAGTAGGGGATATCTTTAGCACAGAAATGCATCAGCATCAGCACAGATGGCTCTTCATGCTGTAGAATCTAAGTGACACACTTGAGACTGACAATGAGTAAAAGGAAAAGCTGAATGAGATAAATGCATATTTGCAGGGGCTAGACGGAACTCACCAGAAGAGGGCGCCCGTTACTTAATAGAAAAAGAAAAAACGCTGCACATTGCCATGGGCACGTGCAGTGCAGTGCTATGAACAGACCTGCATTCATCATTCATGCATGAACCTCTCTGTGAAGACCAGATTTTTCCTTTTCAGGTGTGATTCCACGCAAGTAAAAAATTCTATCGATTCATGATAAATACTTCTTCAGCTCTTTTGTTCATCGTTACATTAGAATTCTAAGGAGAGAGATTGCTGTCACCAGTTGTGGGAATATGAAAAAAAAACTGCTCATAATTATATTGATTTAATACATTTACTGACATCAGGAGCTGAGGTTACCATAGAAACAGGATGCCAAAGTGGACTTATCTGAGGATGCTGGGGTTTGGTAACAACTCACTGTAGTTACTAAGGAATGGATCATGACTTATGTTTGAGGCTTATTTCAGATGATGGTGTGTCAAAGACACCCAGGAAGGTTTCCTGATGATGTTTGGTGTATTTAGAAAGATGGTATAAGTAGGTCAGAGGTATTATCAGATACAAAATATATTCACTTATAAAACATACTTTCTAAAGCAACCCTGAAACACTGGTTAAAATAAAGTGTGATGATGTATCAATGGGTTGTAACAGATCAGTAGATGTACTGTTAAAAAAAATATAATGTCACTTTTCATTCTTATTGCTAATATTAATCTGCTGCATGCACCAGAAATAGTAAATACTTTTCAGATACTGTAGATAGCAGCAGATGGCTATTAAAACCTTTCTTTAATTCCTGCGACTTGTTAACATTTTGTTCAACCACACAGGGCAGTGTTTTTAAGTAAGTTCTTCATAGAGCACTGGTGGCCTGGTGGTTAAGAACCAAACTGGGTTCGGAGGGTTTCAAATTTGACTCCCCCTGCTGCCAAGTTACCACTGAGCATGGCACCATCACCACATATTGCTCCCCGGGCGATCAAGGTGGCACGCTCTACACTTTGGTGATTTAATTACAGGGGGTTGAATACAGATATCAATTCATTTTGTTCCATGTGTGAATCGGACCACTTTGCTTTCCGCTTTATGTGACGTTGTTAGGTGGTGAAGTTGATATTTTTTCTAATCTAACATATAATACATGTGATAAGAATAGATGGGAAACACGTAAAATGCCTTAAAATGTTTTAGTGGATATTGCACAGTTAGAGTTTTACTGTCTCTTATCTCAACATGCAGTACGTTAGTCATAAAGCTGTTATAATTAGAAGTGACTGGACGCAAGGACACCTTGTTCTAAGTCCACTTCAGAATTGCACTACTACAAGTACATATATTCCATATTCATCGGACACTCATTGCCAGATGCTTCAACCAAGCACATTGGAGTTTGTCCCCTGGGAAAGTTGAGACTTTTAAAATACTCCAAACCAAACTTGCTCTTCACAGGCTAGACTTTCCTTAACTTGCCTGGCAGCTACAAAGGACTGTTCCAAAGCCAGAAACAGCAGTTGTAGGAACAGATGCTGGATTAAAATGTGAACAGTTTTAAACCGAAAAATGAAAAACCAAAGTGCTGTTTTCAGTTCAGTTTTTTTTGTCAAGTTCCTTACTGTATTAAGTGCCAGAGTGCATACAATCTTGCCAACAGGCCCCATAAAACATTAATTTCACGCTGCAGGCTGGCTCACTTTTATCAGTTCTACTTTGATGCTTCAACCTCCAACACCTAAAATTAACTGCAAAATCTGTTACGAAGGTTGCAGTGCCCTTGCCTTTCTTTTCGGCATGTGCCTCACACCTGCGATTGGTGCGTCGGCGGCTGCGGCTTTGAGTGTCTGAGCAAAACAGCTGTCTTAGGTAGAGGTCGTTCGTCTGTGAAGTTCACTACTGAAGGCTGCTTCTTACACGATGACAAAATGGCCGTGAGTCTGACAAATGAGCAGGAGGCTGAGTGGCCGATACGTGTTGGAGCAGCATGAGTGAGGTTTTTATTAGTGGGATGGATGGCGTGGGAGCCTGAGTGCATGCGGTCTCACTGCAGCTGAGGGGTTAGAGAGGCTACGTCGCAAAAAGTTTGAAGGCACAGAGAAGCAGGAGAGGTCATTAATGTAGGAACTGCAGCTGGGTACCTGAGTATATCTCCCTGCTCTTCAATTTCATCAGCAACCTCTTCACACCTGCAACAATGTGAGGAAGACTGTCATCATCACACGTTCACAGCAAGAGCTCCCAGAGCCCCACCACTAAACCAGCAGATCTTTTTCCAATCAGTGTAATTTGCAGGAGAACATTATTTTCAAGCTACGGAGAACAGTTTGTTAACAAAATATTGATAGAATGGTCAGGTTAGAAACATGGGATTTAGGGAAGAATTCATGTAATTTTAACACACAGGAATATCTCAATGGCTTGGAGAAACCAACATCCTTGCCTTTTATCCTATCAGTGATGTTTACTAACAGCAGATGTACCACAGCAAGAGGCCTATACCTGTTGATGAGGGGGTCATTCACAGGGGAACAAAATTAAAAACTGGGAGGAATCACAAGCCAAACTTAATATTTATTAAGTCATTGACCTCAATTCTGCATGTTTTCTGCTGATATATAATGCTAATTTTTCTCATGTGGAAAAAAACTCATAAGAAAAAGAAACATAAGATTAAACAGATCAGTAGCATTTGTTTGTTATTTGTTTGTTGCAAACTGCCAGTGTGGAGGAGATATAATGTCTGGCCATTGTTGGTGCTCAATGGCATCTTCTCATCAACTTGTACGAGCTGACACTGACAGAAAATATGGCTGTTTGGGAATTTGCATGAACATGCTTTCTGTCAACCTGGGTTTTAGGCTTTTGTAAATATTTACTACATGAATGCTCTTTAGTAGTTTTTGCCTCATGGGAACACCTTGTGATTTTTCCTGTTTTGAAAGGTGTTAGCAATAGCAGATTACCTTAAGCTAATTTTCCCAAACATCGACTGTGTTCAAACTAACCTGCATTTCATTCATGAGTTAAAAAATATTTATAAATTCATGAGCTCTGGAACTGGAATGTCTTGCCTTCTGCATTTTTATTAGTGAGAATGAGTTTCTTACATTTGTGGTGAATATGCAAAAAGTACCATGGGGTAGAGCAGGGATTCTTAACCTTTTTGTCACCGAGGCCCAAATTTTTTCAGTGTCGAGTGACCGGGGGCCCTTAATAATAGCAGTTTAAGATTTTCACAGCCCCCTAGAGGGCGCTTGCGGCCCAACTTTGGGCCGGGGCCCAATGGTTCAGAATCCCTGGGGTAGAGAACATGTTTACCACAGCTGCAAATTACTGCAATACTGTAGGTGAGTGGCCTAATTGAACGTAGGCTTAAAACACTGCCTGGAAATGATCAATCATTTCATTGCCATCAAAGTTCACACTGGTGCTTGTTCCTAATCGGACTCCCTCTTCTGGCCCAGCATTTTCTTTGAGTGGCGTTGTGAAGAGGGGGGGAAATATCTGATTCTTACCTGTGTTCCTGTCTGGTAAGATGCAGCAATTCTTCTGCAGTATGCTTGGCAGCACCTTGCAACAGACAATAAATGTGTGGGTATGGTAGGGTTGAAGGGTGAAGGATGAGAAAGGGAGTGAGAAGTTAATATCATAGAGACAGGCTGCAGATAAACAGGGTGGAGAAGCGTAGGCATTTATTGCTCGTGCCTTTAAGACAAAATAAGATTCTGCCATATTTATCTAAGTCCTTCCTTTTGCACTGTGGTCTCGCAGCAGAGCAATAAATGAGTGATGATTCTGTCATATTTGTTTTGCTGGTGAGTATTTATTCACGTTGAGTCAGAGTTTATATCTGACTCAACGTTTCAGAAGAGAGAGTATGAAAATCAAGCTATATCCTCTGGATAAAACCATCTAAACCTCTAGTGTGTCTTAAAAACCCCAAATCTAGCACAACAAATGTTCCAAAAAGCAAATGAAAGAAGATGTAATGATCTTCTAGTTTCAGTTCACTCACTATTTACTGATACAGTGTGAGACATAGGCCTGTTTCTTGAATGACAAAAGCTGATTCAGAAGTTGAAGATGGACAAACATGAGGATTTTTTTTTCATCAATCTATATTTGTACAACATGAGCTGCCACCTAGTGGAAGCCTCTTTAATTCTCTGCATACTGCTATTGCAGAGAAAAAAAAACAACAACAACAATGAAAATAGTAATAATACTGTTATCTTGGTTTTTTTTTTTCCATTGTCATTTCATCAATCACACCACTTTCACTAAAAGTCAGAACAGATGGCTGGATGATATTGGGTTACATTTTCGAAGTAACGACCAAGTGTCAAGTACTCTTCAATAGAGTGTATTTGCAAGATTGTATTCATTTATCCATCAGCTGGGGCTTAATTGTTTTTCTCAGAGGGAGGTGCATCCATTTCCAGCAGTTATTACTGGAGAATGGCAGACGTGGCACAACACATACAGATACAAACACTGGTCACATTTCTATTCTGACATTCACAGTTTCTAATTCAATTTGGAATCGAATACTGAAGTAGGTAATTCGGGATTCGATCCCGTATTAACTAATCCGCATTTGATTCACTTTGCATTCACATTCAGTTTAATTTGGTATTCGCTGCGCCTTCGATATCTGCTTTGCATTCACACACAACAGGGAGCGAATGCGCATTAGTCTAACCATGGTCCAGTTTCAATTTGATCTCGGTTTTATTCAACATTAATTCTGTCAACAAACGCACGTGCAATTTTGAGGAATGAATGGAGCAGGTTAAAGAAAGATCAAGGCGACGTATGAAAGCGATGAGAAGGAGACACAAAGAACGAATGACGAAGATAAGGAGAGAAAATATGAGGACGTTTTTTGTAATCCTGTTCCTAATAACGCAGCAACATCTAGCGGTTGACAAGGAGATGAGCCGCTCCCATAGCATTTTACGAGCTTGTTAAACTAATACAGGTGTTGTTGTGTTCACACACACGCGGGGAGCGTGTGTGTGAACAATAGAGTGACAGAAACCAGACCAGTCTGCCATGAAGCAAAGGGACTCACCACTACTGCTTATGGTGCTTTTACATAGATAGAAATAGATAGACCTACATTAATCCCTCTGGAAATACCCTGCAGGAAATTCATAGTTTTTTGCCTTTATTCCAGTTTTATAAAAGGTGATGTGGGCATTAATCTCATTCTGCATTACTACAAACAATATCATATTTCCTTGGAAAACAGAATTACATTCCATTTGTGATTTGGTGCTTGCAATGACACTTGACAGATGTCCAAAAGACACAAATGGAGAACCGTAGGTGGCTCAGCCCCAGCCCTGTCTTTGTCCTTGCTACTGAATCACAGGATCTACCATCAATCTGTAGATAAATGAAGCCAATTTCATGTGACTTTGTACAAGGGTCAGAGAAAGCTACTGCTCTGAATGTAGCGGATTCATAACTTCTTTATTTGTCAGTTCTAATGTTGTTATTCCCCATGGGAACCCTCTGTGATGTACTCTAATCCTTGTGTCTCCCTTAATTTGGAAACTGATTAGTTTCCATGGGAGACAGAATATTCTAATGTAGAGAACTAACGTGTCAAACAATAATTAAACAAAAGTAAACTTCTTAAAAAGCCAGAAGAGTGGTAAGGTTGTTGATATTGATCTGTAATGACAGACCAATATGCTACAGCACAGCAGTTGGGGAACCATTGGTTTGAACTACTGTACCAGGTGACTTTATTTACAATAATGTTCCATCATGACAGGCCTCCTCCAAACCCTTTCATATGTAAGTTCTTTAACATCAGCATCAGACCCCGATCTCAAGCATTTCCATCCTAAGGTTTTTAATAATCCTCACAAGGACTGACTGTTAATTTAAATGTACTATTAAAAAAACCCAGCACTAATACTTCCTGAGTTGTGATGAAGAATGGACAAGGACCATCACTACTGGTCATCACCACATGGGGACATTCAATGAAGCTATCAACCCTCTACATCATCTATACAGGTGGAAGGCCTCAGGCAAATTGACTCCTGTCATCCAGTCCAATTTTCTGCCTCAGTAGCAGCACATCATAGGAATATACTGTCATAAATTAAACACCTCTGTAGTTCTCTCTAATAAATACAACCTCAAGAATCAGTCGGCCAAATTTATACCTCTGACAGCCTGTCAGAGATGGGCTTTATATATATATATATATATATATATATATACACACATATATATAAGTTTATCCAATGGTTGATAACAGAGATTTAATGAGAATCTCTTCCAAATGTTAAGCCACAGTTAATGGTTAGTAACAAGTCCTCCAGCTGCATGATGTACAATTATAATTTATGCTGGGGATAGCTGACTGGCAGGTGGAGAAGGTAGACCGGAGGAGTGTGGAAAACATAGCATCAGGAACACTCTTGGGTGTCTCACACACGCAGCTGTCACTTGTCTCTCATTTACACTGTAAAAAGACTACAGTCTGCATGTATGGCATCTAATTTCACGCACAAAAAATGCATTAGAGATCAATGTGTTTTACAGCTTCTCTAGGATCTGTCTCTTATACACATCTAGATGTGTATAAGAGACAGAATACAGGTGTTGTTGTGTTCACACACACGCGGGGAGGAACAATAGAGTGACAGAAACCAGACCAGTCTGCCATGAAGCAAAGGGACTCACCACTACCTGTCTCTTATACACATC
>JAFBJS010002422.1:239644-288740 GCA_016785265.1 Paraplagusia blochii
AAGAATGATCCTAGAGATGGAGCTACCAGGTAGGAGACAAAGAGGAGATTGATGGATGCAGTGAGGGAGGACATGGAGGTAGTTGGAGTTAAAGTAGAAGATACAGATGACAGGGGGAGATGGAAATGTTGAGTCGATCTTGGTCACTTAGATTAAATTAGATTAAAACATTCCAAACTGTTTGAAACTAAATTTATTTGAAGAAAACTGATGTAGAATTTTTTAGGTTAGATAGAGTGTTCTTTGGAGTGATGCATCTGGATAGCCAAATATGTGGGCCTCACTTCATATTAAAAAACTCAAACGTCCTGCTTTTCTCAATACTGCACTTAAATTGTGAAACACATTTGGCTCCAACAAGGTCAAATCCTAACACACCTGTACCATTTCATGTCTCACCACGTAGTCTGATCACAAGGAGCAACAACAGGAAGCTTCTCAGATTATTGCACACAACCACAAAAGCTCACCATGTAACAGAGTGGAGTCCAATTATAAGGAGTACAACAGAACAGCTTGGTGTCGGCTGCTGAAGGCTGCAATGCATCTCTGGGGGAGCTATTAAAGATATAAGAGGACGGACAATACGAATAGCCAGTCCAGACCTTATACACTTCAAAGCTTTTTCTGTCCACCTGCAGCTGATCGTGTGTCGATTAAAAAAAAATGTTGTTTTGCAGGAAAAGCACATGTCTATTTATGGTCATAATTGATGATGACATTATGATGTCCTTAACTCAAACAGAGGGTTCTGCACAACCTGTGCTGAATGACTGTTATTTCCACTTTCTGCCTCTGTATGGACAACCTCTTGTCTGATGACCATCGTACAGGATTTCTTCAATATTTACAACGTTTTCCTTCAGAATTTATGAATTCCATGTATGTGCAGTATTTCTGCTGGACAGTTGCAGGTAACACTTAATAATGCTCCCTGGGATCATATACTGTAGACTCACTGATGCAAGGTAATAACCTACACAACACACTTGTAAAAAAATATACAGTGGAGGGCAATAATGTAGTCCATTCACACGCAGTGAGATATTAACAACAACCATTGTTAGTGTCCAACAGCTCCAGCACATTAACAACATTCAACACAGGAAGACACAAAGTGAATTTCCAAAGCTTAATCAGACGTTTGACTCGTAGCCAAACACAAACTCTGTGGCTCTGTTGTTGTTTCATTAATGTTCATTAAGTAACTATAGCAGCGGGGGTAAATCAAAAGAGGCTTCACACAAAGTTTACACACTCTCCACTGAGTGACCTTTACTTCACTATGGTGTCATATTTAACTGATTAATAGCTGTGGTGAAGACGCAAAATGTTTCATTTTCAAATAACTCACAAAATCTGCAACCTGTGGCTCCTGAGCTCACGATCGACTTTTGTGTCAACATTTAAATACGCGCTGCTGAAAGAAGTCAAAGGCAAATGTTTCCCTGCCGTGCAGAGATTTTAAAAGCCATTGTACAAACAGAAATAAGCAGACCTTCCTGTCAGAGCTGGTCGAAACTGAAAACACTGGCATTATAAACCAGCATCAAATGGTCTGTACTTATGTCTGTGCAATTAGAAAAGAGAGAAAAGGTTACAGACACAGTACTAAATTGCTAATGGACCCTGTAATGATTCACATCTGTCTTTGGGCTGTGAGGCACGTATTGCACTGGGAGGGTGAAATGAAGCCCAAGGGTCTGAGGGATAGGAGACCCCCACTGCACAGTGAAGACTGGATGAGTAGTGTTGTGTATATATATATAGTATAAACATATACAGTAAACAAAGAAAACCCACAACCCTTCACTGATCAATCCCTCCGGTTCCTCTGACTTCCATAAAATAAGGCCAAATGGCTACAAAAGTAAGCTGGGGAATTCACCGGGTAATGACACAAAGAAGAAAGATCAGGGGAAAAAAGGAGAATAAAGGATAAGGAAGGTCCTAGAGATAGATAGATAGATAGATGGATAGATGGATAGATGGATAGATGAATAGATGGATGGATGGATGGACGGACGGACGGACAGACGGACAGATGGACAGACGGACAGATAGATAGATAGATAGATAGATAGACACAGAGAGAGACAGACAGACAGACGGAGAGATTCTTGACATGACAACACTATGCCAGTGGCTCTCAAAATAGGGAGCCTCTTATGGGGAAAGTTGTAAGTGAGATTATTATTATTATTTTACTATTTGTGTCACTGTGAAGAAATGGAACCAATTTCTTTATCATTTGGTCAAAAATAGTAGTTTAATTGTGAATTACAGTGTTTTAAATACAGTTCTATGGTGATTTGAGGAGGTCCAGACCAGCAAGGGTGATAACCTCTTCAGGACATAATTAAATAGAGCGTCTATTTGACTCTGGTCTTTACACAGATCAGACTTTTATTTTGTCGCTGTTTATGAACTGAATGTCAACAGAAGCTGTTCTGTGACCATTCCTCTGTGAAGGTAGGCAATTAAAGAACCTGTTTCGGAATGTCCTCCAGGAGAACTCATCTCTTTTTATTCATGTAAGGTAAAATCTTTCAGCTGCATCCAATTACATTTGGACATATGAAAACGTAAATCTGCAGGTTTCCCGAAAAAAATGATTAACTATAAATGAATCCAGATGAATACCCTTCTGTGCAGCAGGTGTATGGACGTGAATACAGGGAAGGAAGAACCCTACACACCTTTTCACCCTGTTAAAGCTGCTAAGTGACAAGTAATTTATTTCCAGTCACATAAGGACTTAAAAGGTGACACAAATTAATCGCCTGTCAACTCAACACCCACAGATTCTGTCACTGCAGCTGCCTGTGAGAGCACAAAGTTAGGGAGAGAATTATTAGCCATCCCAGCAAATTAAATAAACAATTTTTACAGGGAGGGGAAAAACAAAATTTAGGAGAACACCTTCCCACCTTTGTTTAATGCTATTACTGTAACACTATTATTACTGCTAACACTACGAGGGTGTACAAAATGAAAAAATTTCTTCACACAAATAAATTGCCTTGTATTTTCCTAATTATTATAGTTATTTGTTATCAAATACAAAGAACTCTGACTTTTCACAATTTGCGGCAAACTTTAAATTAAATTAAAAACCGCAATCATCTGACCTTAAACCCAAAGAACACAGACCCTGTGGTGAAATACTAATGTTGGTCTACAGCAGAGGTGTCCAGGATCCACATATGGATTGAGGGGCCACATAAAACCTGATTAGATGTCAAATGGGCTGGACTGTTCAATCATGACACATCTATGGTACTTTATATAGAAAAAATATATTAATATATATAATATTTTTACATTTTTAAATGAAATATTGTTTTTCCTTGACATGAAGCATTGGTTTTATTTTCACAATTGATTCAATTCAGATTGAACATCTCAGCGAGCTGCTTCTTGCCCACAGGATGTATGTTTGACACCCCTGGTCTACAGCAAAATTCACTTAATTATACTGCAGCTCAGGAAACTTTGGAAAGCAGTAAAATATTAGAACCCCCATTATACTGTACTATCATAGCTGTATTCTATATACATATATTCCAAATGCATTTTAATTGTTTTAAATTAAGAACATTTTAAGAACTGGATAAAAACTAACTTCCGTCCAAAGTCAGTGTTTCACCACCGGGATGCTGCTCTTTAGATTCAGGGCCTCTTCTTGTTTCTTTGAACATTAAATAAACATGTAAAGAGTTTGCTCAACAGTTGCTGTTTTAAGATCAGTTGAATTAGAACGGAACATGGCCTCCACAGAAAACAAACTCCTGACAGATATTTGCAAAAGTACATAATACACACACGTTCACACCTCCTCTAAGACTCAATGTGTTACAACAACACTGACAGCCAACACTAACCACTGCTGAGAAATAAATGGAAAAAATAAGGAAGTATTGTTTTAGCTGCTTAGATTTAAAAACTAAGATACATATTAAAAAGTATCATGCTAAGAAAATTTAATCTAAAAATACACCAATATGATGTGTAGCTGTGAGTCTGTATAAATAACAGCGGGCTGACCACTAATGTCTAAAAACACAACCTTTTTGTCCTATTGAGGATGGCACAGATGGAGCTCAGAGAAGCATATCTGCAAAACTACGCTGCAGTAGAATAAACATCAGCAATAACTTTACTCAGCTGCAGATTCAATCCTACCATTGTCCATTATTTTTTAAGGATCCCTGTGATTACAATGTCGGGTGCTGTGAGTTCTGAGAGCCAGCACTGTGTCACTGACTGCTGAGCAGTACAGTAAGTATTTGACCTGAGTGGCAGCAGTGTTTATGTAGGCATCCTATGCAATTCCCCTTCTTTCAGCAGCTGCTTGGTCATTATAATGCTTATTTGAGCAAAGAAATTAATGCAACGAAATCCAGGACAAAACATTGTGTTGGTGATCAACTGACTGGGACGACAGGCACTTTGCATAAACAATCAGTGAACGTGTTCATCAGCAATGACAATGTCAGGGCCCTGATTCATTCACAGTCAATAAGTATCCATTCATGCAATGACAAATCTCAATGCATAAAATAACCCTAGTAGAGATAATACTGCTCCCAAGGTATTAATGTATGTAATAGCTTTTAAGTAAATAGCTTTTAAATTCTAAATAAAAAAGCACAACCTATCAGATGATATGTCTTGTGCAGCCATAGGTAGTTTTACTCTCAGTGTTTTAGCACTGAGGCTGAGCGCAGCACTGACTAAAGCTCATCCACCCACATGGACTACAGTCAACACAGAATATACAATATTTTAACATGGTCCAAAACAGTCGGATTGTCAGGAAAATCTGAGGAAGTCTAACCTCACATCAAGTGGTGTACTAATTTACTTTCTGAATAAATGAATGTCATAGAATCACAGCCTTTGTGAAGAAGCGTTGGACATAATTCATTAGCACTGAAAAGTAAAGCACTGATGGTATTCAGACTAATGTGCATTTGGGAGGTCACTATTGCCCAAATATTTTTTGGATAATTTCAATAAATGTTTTTCTTGAAAAATAGAGAAGCATCTGCATGTACAATTGTGACATTAACAGGATTCAAATCACAAATCCAAACAAATTTCATATTTTCTTAAAAAAGCCTTAATGCATTAAACGCAGGTGCATTCATCACATGCAAGTTACCCGTTCATTAATAAAGAGAACTCACCTTTTTCAGAGCTGACATTCTACGTGGATCCTCCTCCTGCAAAGACCGTACACATGCTGAGGTCCCGAGCCAAGTTTAGAGAGTGCGCAGACCTCCACTCAGTCCGGTGCTGATGCTGAGCCACGAGGAGCTGTTTGGCATTCTCATCTCGCCTCCTCTCCATTCTTCATCAGGCTCTGTGCGCACGCCCATATCCCTCTGTTGTTGCAGTAACCAAACACACGGGGAGCCCTAACCTGATGAAATAAAAACATTTTTACTCTTGCATTAAGAGTTTTTTTTTTCACCATATGCAGGTGAACCACTGACAGTGACTCAGTTATTTTGTCTTATTTGTCATTTTACAGAATTTGCTTTTATAGGACGAATCTAAAAGGTTGACCTTTCAAAAATCAAATATAGGTAAATAAAAATACACGTATAATTAACGAAGGTTAAATCGACATAATAAATCATTCATTATACAATGGCTATCAGTACAGCAGCAACGGTGGTGCGGTTGTAACGCCTCAGACGCTCCCTAAGTGATGGAGCGGCGATAAGTGCAGTTTGCGAGTAGCGCCAGTCGTGAGAGCTTTACAATTTGTTTTAAGTCGATTAATAGCGTTCTTTACTGCATTCACATTATCTTTGAACAGTAAAAAGTTTCTTAACGGTGTGACAGACATGAGATTAGCTGGACTTCAACTAACGTGGCTTTGTTTAGGTCAGCTAAACTGTCGGCTAACCAGCTAGCAAATATAATGCGTCTTTATGGACTTTGTTAGTTTTACTTCGTGGTCAGTTACTGCGGTCGGGACGTGTTGACATGGCACTGAGGGACCAAGGTAGGTGTTGCCAATGTCTTCTACTGCATACATAAACCCCAGTCTTCGTTTGTCAGCGATTCTGACGTTAGCCGGCTAACGCAGCTAGCCTGGGCTGCTGACCTGAAGCCATTGATATAAAACTATCAACAAACGCAGGTGTCGCCATTAAACGACAACTGCTTAGCGATGTTTAAATGGTTTTCATGAATCTGTACGAGCTGAATATAAAGTTATGAGGGTAGGTTTACATCAACATGTCCCCATCCAGTCGAACCAATGTTCTCCTGTGTCAAATACCCCCAAAAACACTTTACAAAATGGTTTATAGCGTGTTTTGTGGGATAATAGGATGAAGAAAGGTCATAAAAACAAGTTTTGTTGCTTATCCATCAACTTTAGATAGAAGTATTAAATTTGTCATTAATGTCATAAGTGATTTGCGAGAGACTGCACTCAAAATCTAATTTATTTTTTGCTATTAAGCCTTTATAGATTCAAAACTTTACCTTTAGAGTGAGTTTAGATGTGGCGTTCTACTATTATTGGTCTAATTGAAAAAAATGCAACCAGATTTACAATCAGTTATTTCCTCTTGAGATACCTTTTCAGCCAGTCCAGTGCTTCAACTCATCATGCTCCTAATGTCAAACACCTGTGCAGCAAACCCACTGGCATATGAGTCTAAAGCTGTAATCTGGAGCTAACAGGCCACTGAATGTTTATATCAAGGTGAAGGATGAAGAATCCATAGTAAAAAGGGTTGGTTCATAAACAGTAAATAAACAATTTCTTTGATATTGTAATTATTATTCAATACTTTGTGAAATGTTCAATCTTTACCTATGTGCCACCCACAGCAGGCGTGCAATATTTTTCACTAATAATTTCCAAATCAACCAATAAATGTGCAGTCAGCTTTAATACAAGTTTCAGTAATTCAACTCTGTATGCAGAGAAAAAGAAACATGGGACATTTGAACTCTAATGGGGTAGAAAATGAAAATATTCTACAAGCACGCTACAATAGGCATGTATTGTGCCACCCACCATGTGATTATTCTGTCTTCATTATAGCCCATACAATTGTATGCAGCATCACTGGTGTTGGAGCTTTTGCCTTGACCCAGAGGCAATGATGTCATTGGTGTGAAACACCAGGGTTCACCTCCTGGGCTCGTTCCAATCCCAGTTAAGGTGGTTATTTTCCAGTAGGCTCACCACTGCAGGAAAGTACAATGTGGTGCAGTGTAATTTGGGTGGCAGTCTTGGTCACTATTGGTGCCTATTTCACTTTGTGGGTTTATATTTATCATCATTCAGGTTAATAGTGAAATAAACTATATTGTGTATATCTTTTTAAATTAGTGTTCCATAAAAACGTATTTAAAAAAATTAATGAATTAAAAACTAAAATGTCGCTTTAAGGGATTATTGGGGTTACATTGAATTTAAAGGGTTGATGCATGGGATGCCCTTAATAATGTAATTTCTAGGATAATTTAAACCTGACAAAGCAATGCCTGAGTTTTGCTAAATGATGGGTGAACAGCTATATAGATTACACCATTGCAGCTCATTGTATTATTATAGTTGGTTTGTACAGACTGACAACCAAGTCAACACTGCCCAATAGATTGCTATCTGTTGATTTCACATTAAGTGTTTGGACAATATTGGTATATCAGACATGGACAAAAATATTGTTTTTATTGATCATCCCAATATTAACCAATAATAGATTTTTGGCAAGAGTACCAACAGCTTATCTTTTTCCTTCTTGTTTTTCTTTCTTTGTGTTTGTGAGTCAGTGTTCAAATCAAAAGTCTTGCAGAAGCTTTATCCTCCAGCCCCAATAAGACAGGAAGAACCAGGCCCACCTCACATCACAGAAGCTTCATCCAAAAAAAACTATGTGAGAGAAAAGGTCCCTAAAGATATCACAGATGCAGGTGAGATAACTTCATTTACATTTTCTCCATATTTGATCTAAAATAAAAGTACACCAGAGTGGTTTGTTTCATCCTGCAGTTAGAGTGTAACCACTTTTCATCATTTGTCTCTGCAGGAGATGCACAGAGCACAGCTGTTCCCCATGGACGAATATACACGGTCTTACCTCCTCCTGCTGATTACAAAAAACATTTGGAAAATTCAGTCAAACTCCCTCAACTAGAAAGCATAAATGGTGCCAACAACCCAGCTGGTAAGACAACCATAATTTCCCATTCACAGCATTGTGCCATGCACCATAAAGCCAGGAGGAATTTATGGCATGAGTTTTCTCCAGGTTGGCTTCCTGTAGTTGAGTCACTCTCTCTGATTGTTGCTGCCACTCTAGTTAAGGGAAACAGACGGCGGTAATCAATTGTGTTTCTGTAGTGAGGAGAATTTGCACGCAGTGCAGATGGTGTTTAAGCCTGGGTGGTTATATTCTTCACTTTAAACACCACTAAATGGCCTTTTCTGTCAGATATAGCTTAGCTTGTAGATACTTAGCCTCCGTTGATGCAGTCATTTGCAGAGATGAATTAAGAGCCAATATTGATGCCAAGTTAAAAATGTTCTTGACCTGTGATGAGTGAGGTAAGCTGGCGGTACGATGTCGAGTTGACTTTACACTTGGCAGCTGCTGAGCATAATCTAAAGATTTTTCTGTCTGGGCTTCACCCACATGTTTCTTTTCTGACATTGTCCATTAATGTACTGTAGATAGCCCAGACATTTTGGGAGGTAGGTGCTCAGGGAAATTTAAAAATACCTTGTGCAACATGTTGAATTACTTATTGGAGTAGTGTGAGAGGTGAGCAGAAGAATTGAAACTACATACAATACTTTTAATCAAGAATTTAACAATTTCCCAAAAGAAGGATGCCTTTAATCATGTTTCAACAATGTTATCAGCGCAATATTACCATCATTATGTAATATCTGTAATAATCAGTGTCATGTTTTTCATGTGGTTATTTAAACCGTATATGGCAATACCTAGGTTATGCTAAATGATGGCTGATCCAAAAAATAACTTTCACCATATGTCTATTTGTGCACATCAACCTGCCCTGTACAACCAACAGGTCAGAGCTCCACAGTGGTTTAATAAACGGAAAGTGATTTACTGCGAAGGCAGTGCAGGAAACCAAAGTTGTCAAATGGATAAGTGATGAGATTTGATCAGTTCCACTCAGCAGTTGAACACTCCTTAATTGAAGATATTTCTGAATTAGTGGGTAGTGGGCCATGATGGATATTGTTACCCAGAGTCTCTTAACTGTTTTATTGACTTGGGTTTTTAAAAGTGCCAAGAACAGCTCAGCAGTAAATAGTTGATGGTATACTCCAATGATTGTGTTCAGAGTTATTACAGCAGACTCCACAATTTCATGGATTTACTATTTTTTATTTCCCTGTGATGTTTACACCTTCCCATTCTACTTTTTCACTGCTTTAAATGCCTACTTCAAATGATGTGTCAGTCTGAAGAAGCTGTATTAAAATAAATCTTTATCTTTGGGTTGCTCTAACTGGGCGGTAATTCAGCATTGTGGCAAAAAATAGATTTTTTGGACATCTGACGGTATTTAATGCCATTTCTAAAAGTGTGTTTATGAAGGTGATCAGTTTGGTAGTTTTATGTTACTAGTACAGTTTACCACACTGGGATTTAAATCACAGTAAGATTATTTTTCTTTCACATTTTAAAAATAAATGAGTTCTGAAAAAGTCAAAGTGCCATATTGCACTCAAGTTCCAGTTTGGACATACCTTTAACAAAGTTTATTGTTAAAGTTTAACAATAAACTTCAAATTCAAATCTCATCTAGAACAAAAAGATACCATCCTCTTTCTGTAGATATGCCTAACAATCATTAATTATTTTGTAATTGCACAGGTGTAACTGTTGTTCCTATTTTTTTGTAAGTGTTTGATAATTTTTTTATGGACCAAAGACAGTAAATTAGACTCAATAAAACAGACATCAAAGAAAATACTAGGGTATTTCTGTAATCTGTTAACTTAACGCATCAGTCTGACCTTTTTTTTAGAATTCACTGCTTCAAATGATGACTGAAATTCATACTAACCCCAGAGTTGTTTCTTTTTGTCCTCAGTAGAGAACATGCTTCAAAGAAATGAAACACTGGGACAAGACGGAGAGTCTGAAGAAAAGAAAAGGAAAAAGAGGAAAAGGAAAGAGAAACCAGCTCCTTCACAACTGGGTGACACTCAAAATCAAGCCCTGACAGTGGTTGACGGAGGAGAACATATTAGCCGGAACAAGAAGAGGAAGTTGAAGAAGAAACGTCACAAGGAGAAGCTGCGCTCCATGGGTGTGATACCCAAAGCTGCTGCACTGGTGTTCACGTATCAGAAAGATGAAATACTAGAAGAGAAGGAGGAGAACGAAGAGTGGGCTGCAGAAGTGACAGACTTTCTTAGAGGAACACTTAAAGTCTACATGTCAGACAGTAAGTACTGAGCAGAAACCGCTTCCTTCCTTACATTTGTGCCATCGGCCACAAATGTTTCTCTTACTACAAATAATAATTGAAATTATTCTAATATAGGAAATGATCAGTTCATGATGTCCTTGACCTACAGAGCTTCACGTTTACCTCAGCATCAGTTCACAACTTCTTTTTTCACATTTTATTATTTCATCATAATTCAAGTGGCTTCTGTGCAAACTAGTTGCCGTATACGATGTTGTGTACATTTGCTTAATTTTAAGCTACAAGTTGGATTGTGCTGTATTTGGTTTTTCCATTTGTGTTGTTTTTTTTAGCCCTTCATTATGGCTCCCAGGCAGATTGACAAGAATCTGATGATATGATATGCATCACTATACAGGGGAAATGACATAATATTTTCTGCCTCATGCTATAGGCGTGACAATATATTGTTTTAGGCACAATCGTATAACATTCCAAGTGATATCATCTTGACAGTTAATGTGTCTTTTTGCAAACTGTTTTTGATGATAAATATATTTTTTTAGTGTAACAATAAATACATTCTTTCTTCTTTTCTTTGCTGAACAGTGCACTTGCATGTCGACAGGCTTCCTCATCTCCCCAACATAGTCGATGTCCTCCTTAGCCGCCTGTCGAGCAGCAGTTTCACCAACTCCACTCTGAGGCAACTTTACAGTCTACAGAAATTTGTGCAACAGAAAGACACGGCCAAACTTGAAAAAGCGCTACAGGAGCTCCCTGATGTCCCTGGTTTGTCTGCAGGTCAGTGAAAACATTGCTGTTCTGATTGGTGTTTCCCCACGGCAGCAGTAGGGGAGGTGTGGAGGAGAAACAGAGAACTTTGCTGAGAAGAGTTTGTTTTGGCTCCATGTTGGCCACATCTGGTGCAAACCTGCTCTGACATTTCACTGAGCTGTTCCAACAGGTTCAAATCTGCCACTGTCTGCCTGTGCTTGTCTTTTCCTCTCCCCTCCCCTAAAGTTATTATTGTTGACCTGAATGGACCTGCCATCACCTGCCTTAATCAGCATTAACCTGTACTAACCTGCCCAGGGTTTGCATCGTAAAGCACATACACACGTCATCACCACTGTAGCCGGGGCCAACATGTTTGGACTTGTTGGAGTGCACGTGAACCCCCACGCTGACTCTCCTAGATGGCAGTGTAACACGGTCAGCTGGGACTTTTTTTGTATGCTAAGCTAATTTATTAAAAACAAATGAACTACACATGAATCAAAGTCATGTGCATGGCACATTGGTAATTTATCGCCATGTGATTTAAAACCCGAAAGCCTTTCAGACCCTAGTCAGCTTCCTTAACCATCGAGCTGGTAATTTGTGAATATGAGAATCAAGAATTGAGACCAGTGGTGGTATTCAGGCGAATCTTCCTGGGTCTTGATACTTCACAGCAGAAAATTATCATTTGATAAACAGACCCCACCAATCGTTGCTGTACCCCAGTCTGGGCTGTTGTCACCAAGATGAAGTTATAGTTAGTTGTGTGGTATTGCACCACTTACACCTTTCAGCTGCTTCCACTGACCTGCATCACATGAGTCTTTCAACATCAACTAAAGCTTTTGTCCTGCCACAGTGGCTGACATTGGCTTTGTGTGAATTCATTATCAAGGATAACAAAAAAAAAAAAAATTGGATTTTCCAACCATTACTATTAGTTAATTATCGCTTTTTCACTAGAATGTTCGATAAAGTTACTAAGAGGTCATGTTATTATTAAAGAAAGAATGATCTTATGGGTGGCGGTAGTGGTGGCCCAGTGGTTAATGAAATGGTTCAGAAGGCTTTAGGTTTGTATCCACCAGAGGACAGACTCTTCTCATGTTTCATTCTGGTCTTAAAAGTTTATTGTTATCCATTTTTAAAATGTGGTGCTACGCTGTACTGCCTAGCATAATAGGGGTCATATTTTAATAGTAGGAGATAGTTTGAGTCTGGAGTGATCTATGGTCTGTCATTCTGATGAATTGCAGGAGATTTTTGATTTCTGTTCCTCCAAGTGTAAAAGTAATTAATCCTGTGACACCAGCTGACTTCTTCTGTGGGGTTGTCTTCAGGAGACGCTTGAAATGAAATCTCTTCCTATTCCTCTTGTCTCTCTCTTTTAGATGAATCGGCTGCAGTCGTCTCCCTGTTCCAGTACTGGATCACAGATATTCTTCTGATGCAGGAAGACAGGTAAACAGGACTTTCTATCACCCAAATACGACTGAATGTACGACTGACAAAATAAGGCAATTCCGTGGAGGAGATTTTGTATTAAAGCTTCAAAATGGATGGACTACGTGACGTTTACATTTTTTCTTTTTACTTTTTTTTTACCTTATGATTACAATGTTAAAAAATGTTGTGTCCTGTGTAAACTATTAAACTTGACCGTGACCTAAATTACAGCGACTTTTCATTGTCATGATCACAAAAAAACGTCATTGATTGAAGTTTCTCTGCTGTCTGTTGGTGGTCTAAGAACATTTTGTTACACTGCAAATAATTCTCTATCAATATCATTTTATGTGGCTTTTAGTTTGTCTATAGCGATTACTAATGTATGACACCCCCCATGTTTAAAATTAATAGCACTGTATGTTGACTATGGTAAATGGTAATCAACCTGCTTATAATATCACAGTATGTTGCATCATTCATTATATTGTTTTGCCAGACTTTTGCCAATGCACATTTGTACTTCTTGTTTTCAATACACTGTGCCAGTATATGTAATGACCAGAAGAGGAGTTGGTGGTAATCCTCTATATTTTCTGATGCTAACATTATTGCACAGCTAATGGGTACTTACCTGGCACTCTTCCCTCCAGGCCCCTAATTGTCAGCAGTCAAATGTCAACTCTGTGTTGTTTGCTGATCTTATGACATTTAGACCCAGTGAGTTATTCTAGTAGCTCCTCAATTATCTGCAGTGCACTCCCTACAAATCAATTTCACACCACGTGGCTGTCCTGTCGGCCTTTTCAAGTTTGTTGTTTTAACCCACAGTACCATAATTATTGGCATTCCTGAGGGGGATTCTCCTCACACTAATGGTGTCTCAGCAGCTCATTACCAAGTTGAATAATAAAATGCAGCATCTCTATAGTCTCTATACTGCTACAATATGTACCTCTTATCTGATGTTGAGGAGGATACAGATGTTTTGTTGGTAGAACAATCAATGGCTCTCAGGAGGTCATTGTCTTAACCTTTGTCATTACCAGACACATCTACTGTTCAGTTCATTTATTCTTTAATCTACATCAACCCCTCCCTAATTGCTTGGAGCGGGGTTCCTGATCTCAAACCATTACATACACCCACATGAAAAAGTACATGTAGAGTAGAAGTATCTAAACTTTGCTTAAGTTAAAGAACTCCTACAAACATATACTCAGGTCAAAGAAAAAAAAAGGTTTTAGTAAAAAAAAAAATTTTCAATAGGAATTCCTAATGGATTAATAAAGGCATATGTAACTATCCCTTTGTTTATCTATCCAACCATCCATCAAAATGGTATTCTTTCGTTTTCTAAATGTAAAAGTACCCAGAGTGGTATCCCCCAATAGTTTTTCTTCCTACTGTAGATGTAAAACCAACTTGAGGACGTCGGTTCTGCTTCAACATTGTTTTGTCCTTTCGCAGTTGTCCTTAGTGTGGAATTATCTAATAACAAAATTTTGCCTGATTGGCCTTTGTCCATATACGTACACTAGAGTGTATCTGGAAAGTTCTAATATTCAGCACCTTTTGTACCATCAAATTTTCATTGGCTTGTTAACTCTGTTAGACCATGTCGTTGGTCATATTGAAGAAAAAAGTTGAAGAGAGGCATTATCAGCAATCCCATGATACCTTTGTGTGAGCACAGAAAGGGCAGGGAGGACACTGAAGCTTAAAGAAAGCTGCTGACATGGCAGGAGCGGCCGTTCTCACAGTCAGATCGATAAATGTGGCAGATTCATTACTGTATTATTAGATTGTATGAGGCTTCTGTGGGAACTGCTGATGTTGGAGTATTGACATTGGATTGTAATGGGCCTAATTCACCTGATAATCAACAGGTTATTTTATTCATTTATACACATCTTACAATAGGAAAAAAATACTAGCGTATATGTGTTTTGTACAAATGAAAAATATTTAACAATTATTTCAGTTCATTATAAAATATAAAAACTATTTTGCAAAAATAAATAAAAGTGCCAAAATAATGCAATAATTAATGAATGTTTTTAGCGTCTAGACACATATGAGTGACTTAGCTTTAAACCTGGTCATGTTTTGTTGAGCACAACACTGATGTACTCGCAGGAATTGAAGAGAGAGACCAACATCCAGTGGTAGTTTTTTGGGGGGTTACAGCCATCTGCTGTCACCTAATCTAGGATACAATATTTTATTTTTTAGCCCCACTATTAAATTCAGTTAGTTCATTTTGTTGAGTGTAGTGCTTATAATGCCAAGGCTGTTGAGTTTAACAAACTATTTCTTCTTCTTCCTCACCAGTGGTGGCAAAATGTAGGTTGCAGTTGCAAAATGTAGTTGTTAAAACTACAATGTTAATGTTTGCAAAAAAGAATAAAACAATTACCATGCCAGTAAACAGAAGTGAGAAGACGTCTCCTGCTAAGATACTGTTGTTCAGGGTTTTCACAATGGAATAACTTTGTTAGCAGACTGAGGTTAGAGACAGAACTGTAATGTGACCTGTCATCTGTGTCACTTTGTTCCAGCTCCTGTAATTCCATACATCCATGTAATTTCATATTAATAACATACAGATGACCTTCGAAAGTTGCAGATGCTTCACTTCATCCTACACCACCTGATTGCAGTCTGTGTCTGAACCTCTTGTGGTCTTTGTTACAACCCTCACAATAAAACACATTGAGCTTGACTCTGGCTGACATTTAGATAGTTTACAATTGTTATTGTTCGACCAATAATTGACCATTTCAAAATATTATTTCCAAATTTTAACAATTTTATGTTGCAATACCATTAAATGACTCATTCTAAAACTTGAGATACCAACCCTCCCTGATATATATATATATATATGAAAAAAAAAATACTCAAATACAAATACTCAAATGCAAGCAAACATTTTCCACTGTCTTCCTTTGGGAGACAGTGTGAGTTCACGTAGTTATGTTGATACTTGTAATACTAGTAGTTGGTACTAGATAGTGGTTTGCTACTAACTCCAGACTAATTTTTTCAGTTTTGTTATTTTTCATGTACAGGTTTATGTCCCACCTGAGTAGGACTTTTATTTTTGTACATATTTTAAGTTTAACTATCCGGATGGTAGTATTACCAAGATCCCTCTCTGTACTGCACTCCACAGGGCTGAGTCAGTAGTGTTTGCCAGCTGAGGAATGCTCTTTAGTTCAATTTATTACATTTAAAGACATATTTTCAAAAAAGGACATTATTTGATAATGGATCCCAGAGTTGACTTGGATGCTTCATTCTTGGTGAGACTGCGCGATGTTCAGCAGAGAGAGATTTGAAACAAAGTAGCCAGTAACTAAGGTATTTTGGTGAGGTTTTTCTGATTAACACGTGTGCTGCCAACATGCAACCATTTCATATCTTCTCTCCAGTGTCTGAGCAGAATAATCTGTGCCAGAATAAGGAAAGACAGTTACTGGCATATTAAATGCATGCCATTTTGATGGCCGCGATTTTTTCACTTTGGCTCGTTGAGCTCACACACATTGTTTACCACAAGCAGTGGCAAATTCCAAGTGTGTGACAGTCCATTTGACTGTAAATGGGAATGACACCTGGATGAGTGAGCCAGGGGAATGGATTTTTAACTACCTGTGACACAGCTCCATTAGAAACCATGCAGTTTCTATTATTTGTTCATCTGTGCTCTTCATAATTGTCAAGGACTATGGAGGAAAATTGCCCTATTTTAAAACAGACCATCCTTTTGTTTGTCAGAAGCGACCCACTGCCATTTGGAAAATGAGAGAAAATGGGTTTTAAATTTCATGGGCACTGAGGGTGAGGTTGCCAGGGTGGGAGGGCTGAGGTGAACATATTGTGACTCACTTGTTTGATGCAGACAATTGGTTAGAAAAATGAACCATGAGTCCAATTATTTTCCAGTCAAGTGTTAAAAAAGGCAAGATTTAAGTTTCCTCTGCGGATGTAACAACTCATGATTCCGTGGTTATGCTCAGTGAACTTTTTTGTATTATTTTGCTCTATAATTCATGTTTGTATTATACATGTACCAAAAATTCCTCTGGTCTTCTTCTTCCTCTTCTGTCTTCCCTTTTCTTGCCTCTCAGACCTAAGATTATCGTTAATGTATGAGAGTTGCCCTCAGCTGAGAAGACCACAGCAGTGAGTACTGCAGCTCTTCACCACACATCATCTGTGGATGCTAGGGAGAATATAAAACTACATTTCTTAACATGGTCTTCTGGACTTTTGCCCTCCACTTCTTTTTATTGACGAAAGATAATTGAAAATAACTCTGCTTACAGCCTAAACTATTGAAAAAGATTCCACTACCGGGGATCAGAAATGTTGATTAAGATGTCTGTATTTTTCTATCTTCAGTTCCTGTGAGAGTATATGCATTGTGTTCAGCCCAAAAGAAACAAAGTTTGTGTACATTATAAACTTAGTGGCAGCTAAAACACTTTGGAAAAAATAAAAATTTCTAACAATTTTTACAACATCCCTGTGTTTTATTACTATAATTATTGTGTAACAAAATGAAAGGAATTTCCCTAATTTATATAGGAATGATATTAACAACAAGTCCCTAAACATTGTGTATCACAGCAGCGGCTTTCACATATTTTAATGAATAGACAATAACTGATTTTATTAATTTAATAACTGATAAAAAGATCCTAAAATGCTGTATCCAGCTCTGTTTCTTTAACCACTAGGCCACTGAATGCCCCATTCCTTAAAATCTTAAAATGTTAAAAAAAATATATTAAAAAGTGCTGACAGTGTTGGACTAAAGGTTGGGTAAGTCGACCCACAAAACTTCCACTGGGCTCACCACCTACAGTAGGCTCATAGTAAGGGGCAGTGTGATTTGGGTGGCATGTATAGAGACTGCTGCCCTTGTGACCTAGTAACGGATAAGAGGATGAGGAGGAATTAATTAATGTTGAAAGGGAGGAGGGGCGGCGAGGGGCTGCGGGGTGTGCAAACTTAGTTGTTGCAAATTTGGTAACCATATTTGGGTCCCAGATTCTAATTCACCAGCTAGCAGGGTGCTTCTGAGGTGCTCTGAACATAGCAGTGTTCCAAACCCACAAAACCCCCAGTGGGTTGGGGAGTGTGATTTCGGTGGCAATCATAGAAACCCTTGCGACATGGTAACAGATAAGCAGATGAAGATGAATAAAAATTAAAAGTGTTCTAACCCCTAACATATCTGTTAGAAAGAAACTTAAAGTTAAAAATATACAGAGTGAGTACTTAGCAGTGTGAGTGATCAGAGTAGTGTGGAGTGATGCATCTGCTGAACGTGTACAGAATTGGCCAAAATGTTTAATTAGCCGACATTGTGCGACTCCTTAAAGCCTTCTGAATTAAGGGACTGATGCTTGGCAGTGCCCTTTCCTCCACAGATGGTTGGCAAACCATTTCCTATATACACCCACACTGCATCTCCACCACCTTCACCATGTTTCCAGGCAAACTGCCATGCATAAGTGCTCCAGCAACACTGCCTGCCCATGACTTCAATTGATTTCCTCTAAAGAGGAGCAGTTGCCTTCCATCAAGCAGCCTTGGCACCAGCGCTGGCCAAAGTCTGCCGTAATCTGTCAATCACGTGGCAACGCTGAAAGGCAGAGAATGAAGCTGGCTGGAATGGCAGGGTGAATTGGGGACGCCTGACCATTTCTTCATGATTATATATTTATATTTGATAAATACACATACATTTGATAAATGCATCTCGATCAACCAAAATCAGCAAAACAAAACACGTGCTCCAGCAACACTGCCTGCCCATGACTTCAATTGATTTCCTCTAAAGAGGAGCAGTTGCCTTCCATCAAGCAGCCTTGGCACCAGCGCTGGCCAAAGTCTGCCGTAATCTGTCAATCACGTGGCAACGCTGAAAGGCAGAGAATGAAGCTGGCTCGAATGGCAGGGTGAATTTGGGACACCTGACCATTTCTTCACGATTATATATTTATATTTGATAAATACACATAAATTTGATAAATGCATCTCGATCAACCAAAATCAGCAAAACAGGTCTCCTTAAAGGCCTGGTTGTAAATGGAGGAATGTATAGATGCAACTGCTTCATTGCAACATATATATATATATGTAATTTTAGCAATTATAATTAATTAATTTTATAAATTTTGTTCATTGATGTGTAAAATAAATCTGATTAAGACACCTGAGTTTGGTTTGGAGAAACCAACAGTATGGTTTGATGCTGAGAAAGAGTACAACAGATGCAATATTTGATTTGAGGATGTTGATGATGTGCAGAAAATGTGCAGTGTTTTTGTAGATTTAGAAAAGGCCTATGACAGGGTGGCAAGGGAGGAATTTCACTTTTATATGAGGAAGTGAGGAGTGGCAGGGAAGTATGTTAGATTGGCTCATGATATGTATGAGGACAGTACAACACTGGTGAGGTGTGCTGTTGGAAAGACAGAAGGTCTTCATCAAGAATCAGCCCTGAGCCCCCTTTTGTTTGCTCTGGTGATGGACAGATTGGCAGATAAGGTCAGACAGGAGTCTCCATGGACGATGATGTTGGCAGATGACATTGTGATCTTCAGTGAGAGCAGGCAACAACTAGGAGAGAACCTACTAGTTGTAGGAGGTTTGCTTTAGAGGGAAGAGGAATGAAAGTCAAATGTAGCAAGACAGAGTATATGTGTGTGAATGAAAGGGAGAACAGTGGAATGGTAAGGTTACAAGGAGCAGAGATGGTGAAGGTGGAGGAGTTTAGATACTTAGGATCAACTGTTCAGAGCAGTGGAGCCTGTGAAAGAGAGGAGAAGAATAGAGTACAGTCAGGATGGAACAACTGGAGAAAAGAGTCAGGAGTGATCTGTGATAGAAGAGAGTCAGCTAAGGTGAAGGGAAAGGTTTACAGGACAGTGGTGAGACCAGCCATGATGGATGGACTAGAGACACTAGGAAAAGTCAGAAGACAGGGGGTGGAGGTGGAGGAGTTAAAGATGTTGCTGAACAGCCCAGGGCCAACAGCGCCCTCGCTGGATGACTGCTGGGATGCCTCCAGCTGCCTCTGTGGTCCTGATAAGGATGCACTGGTAAACACACTTACATACATACGTTTTAATAGCTCACCTGGATTAATTATAAGACCTTACCAATCTGCCCTGCAGGAGGCATGCAAATGGGTGATAGTGATTTTAGCTAATATAACCTCAGCTGGTTTTAGTACATCCAATGACAGATTAATTTTCTCTTTGTGAGACTTACATGTATTTTTAGAAATGTCCATTATGAAGTCTTGGCCATTATTCTATCACTTCATTTCCAACACTGATATAGCAGGGCAATTGTAACTTTGTGGTTATGGAATTGAAGAGGTTAGAAGTAATGCTGTAGCTAGGGGACAAAGTCCCATCCCCCTTTATATGAACATAATATTCACGGCCTGGGGATATTTTTTTAATTATCTGTAAAACTATTGTGTCAACCAATCCCATTATTATAAGAATATATTTATAAAATTAAATGCAATGCTGGCATCTTGTGACTTTTATTTTATCCTCATCTGTAGTAATTTTATATTATAGAGTTATTTTTAGGACACCACATTTTGTGAAAACCAGGTATTGTGTTACCTGGTATTTATTATTACAATTATTATTATAATTATAGATATAATTATACTTGAATTGGGACAATGATAGTTGGTCCGATAGTGTGATATGTAAGTAACATAAAAGTCTGCACTTTATTTCTCAATAAACTGAAAAGTGGTTTACCAGAGTTTCAGAAGGTTGTGTGTTTAGAGGTCATCCAAATCTGGTCATGTTTTTTATGGTTTTTTATGATTGTTTCAAAGCCATCTGCCAGCTCTAACATATTAGACCAGTGGTTGGTTGTGGCAGGTTGGGAGCTGGTTAAATCCTCTGAGGCTGTGCAGTCAGCCAGTGCAGTAATTCACTAACAAATGTGTCATAATGCACTCAGCAGAGGGAGCTCCAGCCTCCAACTGGCAGCAGGGGCTAAACAGTCCATCACTTCACTCAAAATCCATGAACAGTTCCATGATGACAGTAAGACAATGTCCAAAAATATCTGAATACTGCTGTTGTTAAATACTAAAGGAAGATGACGTACAAAATAAATGGTTGGAAAACCGCTCAAGGACAGATCTTTTGAAGTACAAATACTAGAATGTTAACCAGTCAGTGCAGTTTGATTAATGCAGATACCAGTGAACGTATGCATTAGGTGTAGTGTATTACACCTGACTGCATTTGATGGATTTTCCACTGCAGTACACAGTGTTGTGAAAACCTATTGATCTTGAGTGAAGTAAAGCGTGTCCATTCGCCTGCAGCAAACTTCCGCTTTCTCTCAGCATATTACCGTTTATGAGACAGAACAGCGAACAGCTAAGACAGTGTACTGACAGACAAAAAATCTGGAAACACGTTGGAATGAAATATGGAGACTGGTCAAAACCAGAGTATTTTTCCTTGTTCTTCCTGTCTTCTGTGGCTTTTACACAGAAACACTCAATCAATAAAACCTACAATTGTCTGCAAACTCTAGCCAGACGATGTGGGGAGAGAAATGTTCTGTTAGTATTGTAGTTAACATTAATTGAAGTTAAGTTTGCAGGAAATGAAAAATAAAACACTTTGCGAACACGCCTGTCTGTGGCACTTAAGCCAAACCTCGGACCTTGTGTTTATATAGAAAATAAAACAACAAAGTAATTATGTTAAGTGTGAAGACATAGTAACCAGAACATGAAATGGTGTTTAGTGAAAAAGGAAACCCATGGTCAATGCTGTACTAGCAGCTTCCTGTGGTGCATTGAATTGTTTGATTGAAATACTTTAATGCTGTGTATTGTATAGTATCTTATATATTTTTATTTTGTTATGAAATTGATCAGCATATTGTATTTTTTAAAAGGATTAAATGGCAAACAGAGTGGTTTTCACAGGCGTTATTTTTCTTACTTGTTTTTGGTATTGTCTATTTAGCATCTAAGGAAAGCAGCATTTAACCCATCACCAAAGTGAACAATGGGCAGCTTTGAGCACCCAGGGGGCAGTGTGTGGAGATGGTACCATGCTCAGTGGAACTCAGGGGTGATCTAGTAGCTGTTGGATTCAAACCTGGAACCCTTTGAACTCCATTCCAGTTCTTTAACCACTGATCCACCACTGCCGTAAGTCTGGTGACGTCTAAATATGTTTACCCAAGTGGAATTTGTATTGTTGTATTGTTAAACATATAATATAATAAACATTTTTTACCTTAAATGCTTGTGTCATAGAATATTTACTTTCAGTACTTGAGTTGTGATTGAGTCAACGGCCCTGTATGTTATTGTGCCATTGTATTTCTGCAATTAAAATAAAGCAGCAACTGGCAAATGTATAATTTCTTCATATGTGAGTGGACCATTTCTCATTTACATACAACTAGTGTGATTAGTCATAAACCAATGTGGATGACGTTGCTCCCAAGGTCCCTGAATCAACAAGCTCATCAATGGAGTGAGGCGGTTCACCAGCAACAATCCCAGAGGCAACAGGTTTTCCTCAAGCAGCCTCACAGTGCCCTCTAATGGACACCGCCAATAACTGACAGACATCCTCTATTTGGTGTTCGCTGCTTGTCGCAGTTTGAGTCTGGGAGTCTGTAACGTTATCAGTATTTTTAGTTTGTTTACGGATACAGGACGAAAAAATGGCGATAACCTTTGTTCGGAGGACGTGTAGCTAGCTGTACTCTTATAGCAGCCGAGGCTCCCTGTCTCCCCGCGGTGCGGAGCAGCACAGGAGCAACAGTGCTGTGGAGCTCAGCTGCACCGGAGGAAGTACAGCGCGGATACGAGTTCCTCAAACTCACCGAGACAGGTCTGGAGCTGGTTACTTTTTCATAGTTTGTTGGCACTTTTGTTAAATGTTCTGTTAAAATTATGTAGCTTATAAACGTCGTGTATAAACGTTACTTTCTTCTGTTCCAAAGTAATTATTCTACGCACTACTACCGAACATTGTAGAAGCTTTAACGGCGCGAAAGCTGAACGAGTTTCACTTTCCGAGTTAATTTCGATGGAAAGACCTTGTCATTTACTTTAAAATGTCGGTTTAAGTTTCGTAGTTACTTTTTATTATGACCTGACTCAGGCATGTTGTGAAATTGACATGATGCCAACACTTTATTTGCCCATGTGGCCATTGTTCCCACCTGTGCTTGATGTGATTTGTTAACCTTTCTGTTTGTTCAGTTGTGTGTTTAATAACTCAGGCTTGGAACTGATTTTCCTGTCGATATGTTTTTATAGTGACTGAAAGGTGACATGTTTCAGGGTCTCAGCCATGACTTTTCTCAGTCACTATACAAATTATACAAAATGTTTTCATAGTCAACTATCTGAGGTGTGGTTTAAACTGGCAATGAAGTTTTATCCCTGTTATATTTCTTGCTCTGTACTGTTGCACAGTTCAATCCAAAAAACTCGGACACCAGCCTACAGGACACACCTGAGACCCCAAGCCCTTTTGATCCACTATGGGCAACTTCTCCAGCAAAGAAAACCATGGGCCCACTGGTAGGACAAATCACCATCACAAGTACAAAAATTCTGAAAAGATTAAAAATATAAATTGTAGCGAATCTGAGTCTAAAAGTGCAGAATTTCTTACTTGAAGAGCGTTTTAACTGAACGTAATAATCTGGACTTGGATTAAAACAAGTCGCAAATCTTCTATTATGAACACATTTCAGTTCATGTTTGAACAAAAATTTAAGGTTGGCTCTGTTTTTATAACTTTTCACTTTGAGGGTTGAAAAGCCAGCACAAATAAAACGCAACCAATCCAATGCTAATCGTTATTTAACCATAAAACTGTCAACTTGGGAAGATGTCGTAAAGAGATGTTTTCTGATCATGGTTTTATAGTTGTAGTATTTTACCCTGTTGAAATAATAACTGCATCTGTAACATTTTGACTCACACTATTATGTGTTTGTGTTTGTTCTGTGCAAAGCCAACATAACTCAAGAGTTGTGTTTGTTAAAGATAGGTTTAAAAAAATGGGTAAAAATGGAGGAACTAAATAAATGTTGCACATTAAAGTGTCTCCGAAAAACGAGGAGAAAAGGAAGGAAGTCATAGAGAAGGAGTTATTAGAAAGTGTTAAGCAAATATTTTTTTGTGTGTGTCTTTGAGAGTCCATACGCAGAGCAGCAAGAGAGAAAACCTGGCAACATCTCAGGCTGTTGCTCAGTGAGTGGTCATTCTGCTCGCGTCCCAGTGTGATTCGTTCTGGCCCTGCCGGGGCCAGCTGTGATGAATCGACAGAATTCCCCGGCTCAGCACAAGGGCAGCGGATTAATCATGGGATGCCTAATGTTTTTAGACACACACACAGAGTCAGTCAGTCAATCTGCCGCCCAAGCTTGGACAAGCACATTAAGGTTCTGGAATGGACAAACAAAAGTCTGGAGTGGAATGAGGGAAAAAAAAAATTGAGAGACAGTCATGTCATTCTTCTTCTGTTATTAGGCTTCCTGGCAGGTGGAGCATGACTTTACTGATGTCTGACTGCTGCTCTTACATCACTTAAGAGGAAGGAAAAAAAACCTTCATTCACTTTATTAACATCAAGGCTTTTGTCCAAATAAGGTAAAGGATGAAAGATCTGACAGAGACACGGTTCTTTGTGGCTTTTTCTGAAGTTATTTTTGGGCTGGACAGGAATGCCTCGTCGGAAACTGAAAATTAATAGGTTTTTGTGTGTGTATGTGTGTGTGTCTGTCTGGCTCAACTTCTGTTATGCATACACTCAGACTGGGACGTTTCTCCTGTGTGTCCTTAAGTTAGGAAGTGAGTGTTGCAGCAACTGTTTGGATGAGCAGTTACAGAGGAATGTCTTTATTAAAGTGTCGTCAGGGTCATGATCTCAGTGTCCAGTAGAAATATGATATTCTAAAGCAGGGGTATTAAACACACCGGTGCTATAGTGGTCACTCTGACCTAGCTTTCCAAATTGTGAACATTGAAAAGAAATACACAAACATCAATAAATAATAATAAATATTGGATATGACAACAAGTGTTCACTTTGACATGGAAATTGACAATTTTAATTTTATCTTCTTCTTTCTGTTTATGAGACAATTTCATTTTTGTGTTTACACAGAGGGGCTGAAAACTGAAACTCTTCTGTGATTGAGTTTTTTGTTTATTCTGCATATTAACTGAAAGCATAAAAACACAATGTTAAGTGTTCTTCAATGGAAGAGATCACGACAGTGTACTTAGGTGTTTTCTTTAGTCCATAATTTTTAAAATAAAGTGTTGGGTGACTTGAATGAGAAATAAAAATTGTTCGTTGGCTGCAACCCTTTGGAGAAAAAAAAGTTAATTTAAAAGGCTTAAAACAAAACGACTGAAATAATTCTAATAATACAAATTTTATTGCCAAATAAAACCGTCTGTGATTTGTCAACTGACAGCAGATACCTCTTCATTTAACTAATCTAGCAAAAATATACTGCTAAGTTATTGGATTTGTTGTGTTGTTCAAACCGTGTTTCCCCCACAGTTATTGTCACATGTATGAAAAATAGTGGTGTTGTAAGATTAAAATACTTCCAAGATAGTGACATTCTAGTGGCTTTAAACATCTTCCTCTGTCCTAGATAGAACCTTAAGGGCGACAGAACCTTAGATCATTATGCATTAAATGATCAGCTGAAAAATCGGTACTATATGTGCTTATTAGCCAAATAGAGCCGTCATGGCTGATCATGGTAAAAACTTTCCAGTTAACGGCTAGAAAGCCGTTGGAAGTCTCTCATAGCCTGATGCTTGAAGTGATCTGTTTATCTTTTCTTAGGTCATGGAGATAGTTTCCACACTCCACCTGCTTCTCCACAAAGTGCTGTTCCTTCTCCATTGCCTCCTGTTCCTCAGCACCTTCAGCCCACTCCACGTCTACCTTCTCGTTCTGCCCCGGCATCAGCTCCACCTCCAATCCCAGTTTTTACCCTGCCTCTGAAGAAAGCACAGCCCAGCAGCACTTCTCCTATTCCAAGTCCTCATTCACCAGTCACCTCTAACAGCCCGGCTTCCGATCCCTGCATTAAACCAGGGAGCCCTGGGGTCAAAGGAACTGCGTCTTTGGGGGATAATGGAACATGTCCCACATCGACTCCTAGATCTCCTTTCACTAAAGGGAAAACTCTGGATATCAGCCCCACACACACAAAAGGCCCAGCTCAGTATAGCACCTCCCCATTGGGGATCAGTTCCTCACCTTTGGAGGTCAGTTCCTCACCTTTGGGGTTGAGCTCCTCAGGGCAGAGCTGGAGAGAGAGAGACAGTGGGCTGAGCCCTTCCTTACATGTATCTGTAAGAGGTTACTCTGAGGAACTGGAGATGCTGCTTGATGAGTGCCGGGCCTTTCTGGGGGTCTCTGCAAATCACGATGAAGTCTCTGACACGACAGGCAAGGTTTATTTCTTCACATTTTTATGATAGAAAAACACTTCTATAAAGGTAAGAGTGAATGTGTAAATAAAGTACACAGTTAGCTGTCTGGATTGGTTAAGAATCTGTCGGTAAGTGTGCAGGGGCAATAATACGATCTATTCCAATATTCTACAATACTGTAGGCCAGATGATATATTGCAAGACATTCTATTCAATTGTGGTAAGAAATCTGAATAAAAATTGGAGAATAATTGACTTTTAATAGTAAATTAAAAAACTATAGAGTGCTGTAGAACATTGGTCCCCAACCACTGGGCCGGGGACAGGTATCGGTGCGTGGGTGATTTGGTATCAGGCCACAGAGAAATAATGTTTCCTTTTGGACCCATCTGGCTTTTACTTACACTTGATCCATACCCATATCAACAAAAGAACTTAACAATAGAATGGCTCGGATTCCATTTTGAAAAATTATGCAGAGTAAATGATACAAGATTCTGGTAGCAGAAAGTTATAGGATGTGTGCACTTGAGAAATCCTTGTTGTGCTTATGCAAAGTTAATTTTGGTAGGAAGATTTTATAGGTTGTAAAATATATCAGAACCCCAGAAATTTAATTCTATTAAGGGGTTATCTGCTACAACTTATTGTTCGCTTCATTAAAATAGCATGAGACATTTTAACGGCACTAAAAAGGTTGGGGAACGCTGCTGTGTTGGTCTCCATATTTTACTGTATCAATACTTTCTTACCACCCTATAAACAATTCAATCCAAATGTCGGTTTTCTGCAGCTAGATGTGCTTGTTATCTTCAGGGTCACTGCCATCAGACTGTATTTTCACAGAGCAATTCACATAGATATATATAAATGTAATTAAGTATACATAATATAAGTGAAGAACTGACATACATACCTTTAGTAACTGTTGATGTTGTTCTGTCTCATGGCCTCATGTTGCTTGTGTACACAGAGATTCTGAGGAGCCTCCTCGCACAAACCAAAGATTTAAAGAATTCCCTACAGGTAGGTTTCTTTCTAAATGAAAAATTACTTTTTTGTCCATTTTAAAACTTCCATGCGTCTAGGAAATATTTCAACCACTCCCGTGAACAGAATGTATTCCTTCTGGGTCGGTGGCCAGGGTTAGACTCGGTCTGCATCACTGCTTCTGAAATATTTATTGAGCTTGTTTTGTTTGACAAATCAATCGTTGGCAAAACAGAACAAAGAGACTTAAAACCCTAATGATCTCAGAGGAGGAATAATATGAAAGCGGTTTGATGTCATGATGACAGAAACTGTGGTTGAAATTCCAGCATTGAGAACATTCAGGCAGCTGTAGGTACAGTTTCCAGACCTAATTAAATACTGCAACTGTTCTTCTCCACTCCCACGTCCCCTGGTGGTCTAGTAAACAAACAGTCTAATCCAGTAGATGTAACATAAGATGATGAAGAGAGTTGTATTATAGACTACAATAACAAAGATGATGATCTTGTGTCAATAAGAACTCGTTGGTAACTACTTTGTTGGCTTAGAGATCGATTGTTAAGGCCACATAAACATTATCTGTAATTACAAAAAGAGTAAAGATTGACTATTTTTCAGTTTTGATATCCTATATTTTGATAAAGGTGATTCACAATGTGGTGGTCGCTTTACATGTGTATTTGGTCCAAACCTTCTACCAGGTGTGACCTTACCATGGCACATTCACAATGCTCTATGATGGTGAGTTTAAAATGTTTAACAAAGTTAGTCACATGTAGCTATGTGAGTGTTTCTAATGTAAAACATTTCCACCCAAAGCATATCTTTATTTTTTGTGTTCACTTGTGTTATTGTATGCTGGCCTGCTATCTGGCTGAAAATGTGGAGTGGATTTCCTCAGCTGTGGCTACGTTCTCATTTGGCCAAATTCCATTCAGAAAGCTGTACAGTTTTATTCATCAAAGAGATCAAAGTGACTCCCGCCCCTGCTGGCGGGAATCACTTGTGAAGGTCATTTCCATCGAAAAAGGCTCAGACATGGTTCATGAATCTTCTTGAAATTCTTTGCAGGTTGGATTGGAACGGTCCAATTTACTAATTGCATTGTGGTCAGCAGTGAATACTGATTTAGGACCAGGTGGGCTCCATGCTTAATCTCAGATTCTGTGTTATGTTGATGAGGTGATGAGGTGCTGCTTGTCTTTTCCAAACTTGCTGGACTCACTCTGAAACCCTGACAGATAAACTTTGTACTGTAAAGATGGACAAGAAACTTACTTCGGTGACAAAGCCTAAGGCGTGTCAGTTCTTGTGAGGATGCTGATATTCTGTGGTCATTTCCTGCCCTTCACTTGTTCCAATTCCTGACCCTCCCATATGAGGAGAGCCAGAGGCTATGGAGCTTCCTCTTGATCTGCTCCATATTGCACAGCTGTACTGTCATCCATTGTGCAACTCCTTCAACTCCATCTGCCTCTGCTGACGTCTGCATTTTGTTATATTTTCAATGAAGAAGTTGATATAATTTAATTTGAGGTTACTTTGATTCCCATTTATTTTCTCACCAGTCAGTGTGTTGTGGAGTTCATTTAATGCCTCTTCTCTCATTTCTTTTTTGTTCTCTTCCCTTCACTTTCTCACTTCCCCATAAGGATCTGGAAACATAAAACTCACACAGAACCTAACCCTGAACCACAGAATAACTGTGGTACAGAACAGTGTCAAAACCTGGGCCAGTCCAGCACTGTGTTTACATGGACTCTCTGCAGAGCAATATGGTCCAGCTCCTGTCCTCTGAGCCTTTTTTGTGGAGAGGAGTGGAGAAGTGTGGAGGAGGGGGTTCACATTCTCCTGCTTGGAAGACAAAACTTGTTTTGTTTTCTCCTTTGTGAGTCAGGGTTGGGAGAGGGCTGAAGACCGAAGTGAGTGTCCGGCAGTGTGTGTTCTTGCATGTGTGTGTGTATGTACTCCTTGAGACAGGAGACTCACAAACAAGATGCATTCCAAGTTTTGGCAAGCGGTGTAATTGGATTTTTAGCTCAGAGGGTACACCTCTCTCGCCCCCCGCCTCCCCTCTCCCTCCATCTCCCCAGCTTCCCTTGCCGTGCCTCTTTGCCTTTTTTTCAGTCCCTCATTCTTTCTCCATTAGCTGTTTGACCACTCCTCCCTGGGCAAAAGAACTCAAAACAATTACTCTGGTCCATCTTATTCTTCCCATCCCTCTGTCCTTCAAGTTCTCCTCTCCCATCATCACTTCCGACCCCCCTGTTTTTTTCCATATGGTTTCACCTGGTGGTTATTCCAGTCATATCCAATCTGTCTCTGTCTCCTCACTTCCCCTACTTGACCTCTTGTCCATTTTTGTGTCAGCCGTCATTACGGTGTATTCCAATGACCATCTGTCCCAGCCACGGTCCACCACTGGCCTTGAATGGCTTAAAAGGAGCAAATAGAAAACACTCCACTGGTGGTTGAGTAGTGGGTGGCACTCGTCTGATGATGTGTGCTCCCCTTGCAGAGATTCACTTGATCTCATCGGCACACTTTAGAATCTGTTACTGGTGAAAGCTGCAAAAAATGTCCAAGAGTGATTTCTATTTTTCCAAACATTAAAAATAAAACCTGGTGGTGGAGACTGTGGAGGCTCATCAAATGTAGCAGGACAATCTAGTTTCTGTATCTTAGCTATGGGTGGAGGTGGCATGAGCACTGGGTTTTATCCTGCTGAGTGTATTGTGGAGAATCTGAGACTTTTTGGGGTCCATTGTCATCTTGTTTATTTGTAACTTTAATGAACTCAAGGCTCTGACTTTCACTGAGAGAATTCTGTTTGCAAGGGGCACATCTGGGTTGAGTACAAAATATCTTGAAACCGGTATGTCTGAAGAGAACGTGTAGCGAAAATTCAGTCATTCTCAATTTACTAAAATCTGTGAAGTTAAAGACCATGCCAATATACTTGCAGGAATTCGGGAATAACACAAATCTTATCTAAAGCTTTTTAAACGTTTCATCCCTCTGTGTTAGGCGCTTGAATAAAAGTGTCAGATAATTTACATATCATCTGCTGTCATCTAGAGGACTAGAGGACTAGATATCACTTTTATATCTGTCAACGAATGAAAAGATTTTCAGTAAATAATTTACATCACATGCACGCACATCACTGCGCCATGGCAGGGTGGTTGGAAATAACTGTTGTGGAGAGAGGAGTCTTCATAGGATGTAGAAGTGTTTTCCTTAGTTTGTGTTTAGAGATTGGGTGTGGAGATGAACCAGGACAGATAGGCTGACTGAATCCCTCAAGAAATGACCTACAGTCTCACAGCAAGACCAGATGTTCTGTGGTTAAACACACACACACACACACACACTCTCACTTCTATACATATTTGAGAATCAAATTTGGACCAAAAGTACAATATATTTTTATTTTGTTCTTATAGGTGTATGACAACACATTTTATGGTTGTGCCCAATGCTGGAACATATGCCTGTGTGTGTGTGGTATGTTTGTGTATGTGTGTCTTGAGGCTGACCATCCACACCCTTATCTCAGTGTGGACCAAGGAGCACCCTTCCTGTTTCCTTACACACACACACACTCCATTTGGAGTGTTCATTTGGATAACAGAGATGTGACTTTCTATTTCCTTGTGTCTGGTGTATAATTAGTTAGCGCTGCAGTACAGAGGCTTTAATCATACGCTGCTGTCCATTAATGTGTGTGAACAGAGAGAGGTGGAGAGTTCTCCGAGCAGACGTTGGGAAAATGAACACAGTTCAGTGATGAAGTGAAAGAAAAGGGAGGAGGAGGTGTGGGAGGAAGATGAGGAATATGATATGTATGTGTGTGTGTGTGTGTGTGTGTGTGTGTGTGTGTGTGTGTGTCCAGCATAATGTGGTCCAGCTGTGGTCAGATGAGGAAACCACTTGGCTCCTCCACATCTCCCTCCATTCTTCATTTAATCACCTCCTTCCTTAACAACAGTTCTTCACAGAACTCTTCTACACACTTTTTATTTACTCCTGATCCTTCTTCATCAAACTTTCTCTTGTTTTCTTAGTCGGTGGTTCTTTTTCTCCTAGGACCTGGTTTACAGTCTATTGCTGTTCTCGCGACCCTCTGATGTCAGTAGTAATGAAAATAAGTTTCTTCACCCTGGCAGAGGTTCTCTCTTATCGATATGAAGCAACCTCTGACATCTTGTGTCCATGTCTTGACTCGTCAGAGATCTTTCTGAGTGACTGAGCATGTCTGGTACCTGACATCAGTAAGGTATCAAACATTTGGCTTCCAGTACTGTTTTGCTTCATCAGTACTGACTCGGCATCACCCAAGTTGAGACTTGTTCAGTACAGCCAGTTTGGTAATGGGAAGTCAAATTAATATTTAATTCCTCCCTGACCAAAACGATTGTCTGAGGATTTAGCAATTTCACTGGTTTGGCAGCAGAACTGTTGTTTTCTCTTATTATGGCTGTTTTGATCCTTGGTATGGAACAATGTGACGGCTAGTGATGAACAATGTTTGTGGAAAAGGCTACATATTTTACTATTTGTGCTCTGGCATTGAAAACATGACCTGTAGTTATTTTCCCAGCATTTAAAAAAAAGAAGTTACAATATATTAGTTTCCTTTACTTGTGAGTATTTTGTTAAAGCACACAAACATTTCAGACTGTAGGTCTATGACCTTTTTTGTACCAGGGATGGGTCAACTGCAGATCTGTAACAAAACAAACATGCTTTCCTTTGTTGTAAAAGGATATGATGGGATTCCTTTTGGATGGAGGAAATTAGTAAAACTGAAATATATTTTCTCACTTTTACCCCTGTTTAAACCCCTGTATCAAACAGTGGTTGTCATTTCATTAGAAGCAAATGCAAATGCAATTATCATTTGCAAGTTAGTTTGTCTGTTTTTGTTGAAATAATATTGAAATAATGAAATAGGGGCAGTTGGTGGCCTAGTAGTTTAAGAAAAGGACTTGGGTCCACAAGGCCTCCAGTTCGAATCTTCTTACCGCCATGTTACCGCTGAGGTGCCCTGAGCATGGTATTGTCCCCGCACACTGCTCCTCGGGCACTGGCTCAGTGGGCTGCCCCCTGCTCAAAACAAAGAAAAGAAATAATGAATAGATACATGTTAAAAGTAATTAGCTAGATGCAATTGTACTTGTCGGAACTAAAAGCTTTTTTTTTTGTTTAAAAGAACATGCTTTAACTAAACTGTGTGTTATATTGTTTGCCTTCTATTGTTTATTATTCCAGTCAGAGCGTGAAGAGTGGCTGCAGTTTCAGTCTGACCTTCAGGTGGCAGTATCAGTAGCAGATCGGTTGAAAGGTGAGGCCGACGAAGAGCTGACTGCGCTGCGAAAGGCGCACGAGGACATGGAGAGGGAGCTGGCTGCTGCCCAGCAGAGGCAGAAGGAGGCAGATAACCAACTGGTCACCCTGAGGGAGGAGTTGAAGGAGAGTAGACAGAGGCTGGCATCACTCACCAAGGCTCAGGGAAGAACCGCCAACCAGCTGCGTCACGACGGCGAGAAGTCCAGCAGCAGTGGGGCCAAGGAAGGCACCCAGAGGGGCACAGACAGAGCCGCTTCCAAATCTGAACAAGATGTGGCCGAAAAAAGTAACGAGACCCATGTGACGATGAAAAGCAGTGAGAATGAGGGAGTGAGAACATCCTCCAGGGGCGTGGCCAAATGTTACCTGAAGAATGTGACCAAAGAGGACAGAAATGAGGAGGAGGCACGGTCGAACGGGGCAAGGCGGGTGGTCACAACAGAACGATCAAGGTGCCACACACCAGACCATCATGTACTTTCGTTATAGGAAATATTCATAAGAAATTAAATTTATTGCTGATTCTGATATTTGACAGCACATCATTGACAAAATAACTAAACATGATTAAATCTAGACATGTGATGAACAGTTGGTCACCAGACAGTGGCAGTGCTGCCCAAAGATAATTCTGATCACTGGTCAGCTAGTGTATCAAAATTTCTGTTAGGCCTAATTCAAAATCCAGAGCAGCAGTTGTCTAATATTTGTCAAAATGTGTGGATTTGATCTTGTAAGGACATTAACAATTGCCTTTCTGGGCTGATGCTCAAAAGGTCAACACCGCCTCAGCAATGCAATATATATATATTTATTATTTAGTATATACATTTGAAATATAAAGTAAACATTGTTTCTGATGTGGAAACACCTTGTGTTATTTTATTTAAGTTAGCTCTGGTTCCATTATCTTCAGACATTTAAATCAAACCCTATTTTCTTTCTCAAACATTTTTGTGTCTCACACAAAAGCCATAAATGGAGAGCAGTTACCAAGTTTGGTCTGCACTGTGATTATGGCTTTGGTTGTAAGTCAAGCAGTGAAATTTACAGCTGATGGAGACACTTAACCAGTGCCTTGAAGGGGGTGGAGTGAACAGGAGGATAGAGATCAAGAGTGGTTGCCTTCATTTATTGTCTTCATCTTTGTAATGTTATACCACAGGAGCCTGTCCAGACTACCTGCCACTGCAGACTTCCTCAGTGTGCCAAATGGAACACACCAGTCCAACAACGACACCACCACTGTACAGTCGCACTTGGTAGGGTTTGTAGGGAAAATTGTGTGATAACATTTTCCCTTACTGTGTACGTTATAATTACAATCTTTTTCATTTTTACTTTCAAGAATGTGGAGCAACAACGAGGTCGGAGAACTCTGGACTGGCAAGACAGTAGGTCCAGCCCTAACACAAATGTCCCCATATGTGTGTGATCTAGGACAAGCTCCCGGTTTTATCCCTGTTTTACTTGGGATAAAACAAGGTAGCGCCTTTGTCCTGTACCACTAAATCACATTTACTCTCTTTAGCGAAATAGAAGTTTTTGAATAATTTTCCATTTATAGGTAGTTTTGTAAATATTTAAGAACAATTTGGCTCTGTTATTTTACTTTTTTACATTAAAAAAAAGAACTGAGTAAAAATGATTTGTAGAATTTTCAACTTCTGCCACATTTATATGAATTGTTGGCTAAGAACAACTAGATAAATGATTTATTTGCATTTTAAATAACTAAGTAACTCTTACTCAGTGAAAATTTTATATTAAGTAATTTTTATTAAGTAGATTTTAGATGGGTGCTATAACTTGATTAAAATTTAAGAAAAGTAAAGACTATTTTCAATAATTAGAATTATGGTCAGGGTCATGAATAAGTTAATTAATATATCTGTGCTGGTTAAACCGTGGGACTCTATTATGTCTGTGAGTTCTCACGACTCATTAAATATTCTGAACTTTTGATCGGCCACACTTGAATCTTCATTGATGCAATATGTTGATGTTTTCACACATTGGTCAATTTCTGTCAGGGTTTATATTTATGTTATAAACATAATTATAATCAGCATTTTATTCTTATAAAGGTGTGGGACACCTCACCTCAGACACATTCAGTGTTTTTAGTCTTTTTACTCTGTCTATAAACATTGATGCTGGAGTAGAAACTGTGATTTTTGCATATACTGCCTGAAGTTAAATTAGTGCAGCTCTAAACTTGTAAAAGTGTCACCAACCAAACCCTCAAAACATCACTCTTGTCTTTGCAGGAAAACGTGAGGAGTGTCTAAACAAGTACAACGCTGCCCTCACTGAGTTCCCTCCCACCAAGTGAGTGTGTTCATGTAGTGGAACGCACACAAAAATAGACTGTAAAAGAAAAACATTTCTAACTTCTGTATAAAAACTATAAGATTGTTTGACTAGTGTTGGAAGATATAAAAAACAAAATACTTTGACCAAAGTTTTATTTGCTACAGTGTTGAGACTTAAATCTGAGAACTGTCGTTTCTTTGTGTCTGGTTTAGATCTCAGGATGGTTTCAACCTCCTGCTGCGTCGCCATGGAGGCTCCAAAAGAAACTCTCTACTCCGCTGGTGTCAGAGCCGAACCCAGGGTTACAAGGTGACACAGGCTTGGATTTAGAATTGATAAATCGAAGCCATCTGCCCCCTCGCAAAAAGGATTTCTAACCAGTTTATTCTAAAGATCATTTCTTCTCTTTTTCCCATTTGTCTTTTTCCAGCTATAGGTCATTGAATTCAATCTACTGCTCTAATAGTTTAAGTTTTTTATTTACATTTTTCTTGTACAGTAAATCAGTGGACAAATGTAGAGCCTCATCATTTTGCCTAATTAGAACATTAAAATGGCTCAGGTGAATTCATCTTTTTCAGTTTTCACTTGGCTGTGGATTTATAAAGATTAGTCCTCTAATGAAAAAAAAATGTAATGGGGATTGGGAAATTATGGAGAGGTTAAGCATGATTTTTTTTTTTATTATTTACCTAAGAAAATGATTGGATTCACAGTACATGTCATTCTGCCCATATAATAATTTGAATCCCAATTATTTAATGTAATTCTTGTGATTAATTGGTGAAATTTTTACAAAAGATGATGTATATATTTTTTCATATAAAAAGAAACCAACAAAACACAGTAAAATATTTGTAATTAATTTTTTATTCTTTAATGCCCATTAAAGCTCCTGTCAGGAGTTAAACAAAAACATTTTAGAAAATCGTCTTGATTTTATTTATTCTTTTTATTTAGTCACTGGTTACATTTACATTTATGTGCATTTTACACATTATGTATGTTTTTTTTTTCCTAGAATATTGACATCACCAACTTCAGCAGCAGCTGGGCAGACGGTCTGGCCTTCTGTGCCGTCTTCCACACCTACCTCCCGTCACACATCCCATACAGCAGCCTCACTACTGACAACAAGGTAGATGCTTTGCCCAGTGGAGTAGAGCAGTGAGTAGAATACATATGTGTCTTCAACTCATTGTCTTCATTACAGAGGGACAACCTCAGTTTGGCATTCAAAACAGGAGAGATGGTAGGGATTGCACCAACCCTGGTGAGTCTGACATTTTTTACATGTACAACAAGCTACATTGTACTAAAAAAACACTTTTTTAGTTCTATTAACCTGGTTAAATCCTGTTGTCAGACGGTGGAGGAGATGCTAAAGGCCGGAGGTCCCGACTGGCAACGCGTCCTGGGCTACATAGAAAGCATGTATCGACACTTTGAGATGTGACTGCTGGAGATACGAGCACAGATGGAGCGTCTTGAATGTTTGATAAAAATAAACCTTGACCCACACCACTGCTTAGTGATGGTCGAAGTGGAGATAGACTGTTTACAAAAAGGATATAAGAAACCGCATATTTAAGCTGTGTGTTGTTGTTTTTCTTTTTCTTGATGAATGGTACATACAGTAATGCTCTGAAAACAAATCTATTTTTGTGATGGACATGGACACTGTCATAGACCAAAATGGGACACTATATTTCACACAGTTTTTTGGAACACTGGATGGTCATTTAAGTTGAAAGAATCAGTAAATTAAAACCAGCATTCAAATAAATCAATAATTCACACCAAATTAAACAACATACCAGACAACAGAGATGTTACAGAACCACTACAATGTCAACTGTGTCTTGAAAGACGTCCATGTCATCAGTTCTACTGTGAGTACCAGGGTGATGTGGAGTGGTCTAAAGAAACAGAAGACCGAAACAGAGGTCTGAGAAATTGTTCACAATGGAAGTTGTCATGTCACTTTCTGCCTCATGACAGAAACAGCTTTTTTCCTCTCAGCAACGGGAAAACAATTTGCATTTTCTTTCCTGATATATTTAAAGCTCTGTTTTGCCTAAGTTTTACATGCAAACACATCATGGAGAGAAAAAAGAATATTGATATTATATATAAAAATACTGTAAAAATAAAATTTTAAAATCATATCGTCTGTAGTTGATATAACTTCAGGAATGCAAAGTGACGAAAGTAAGAGAAGTAATGTCATTCCAAACAATTAGGCTAGTATGTTGTAAAATGATCACATTGAGTTTGCTACCACCTTCTGGTAACAATACGTTATTGCAGATTTCCTCTTTTAAAACTTTTGTACCAATTGTACGAACACAGAATCTTATTTTATTATAGTTATTTTATACAATGGTAGCATTTATACCAAGCTATGACAATATAAGAATACTGTAATAAATACAAATTGAACTCGCGATATATTGACGTCACAAATATAACCAGGAAACACAACTTTCGTAGTAAAGCTCTAAGAACTGTTTTATTTTCTTTCTACTGTTTTATTGCTCTCTTGTATGATCTTTGTCAATTTAACGGTTTCCCTATTCATTTTCTTATTTTCTTTCGTGAAGTCGCTTTCCTACAAAATTAAACTTCCGCTGTACAGGAAGTACCATGTTCGTCTGTAAAATAAAAGCAGAGACAAACACAAAAGTAATACTATAGGCAGATTATATTCAAAGAAATAAGACACACTCGCAAATTACTTTGCTAAAAGTGAAGTTATAATTGAGGCTGCTGTGTGTTTTTATAATATTCTGCAATGTGCATTAGCAGCTGGTGCAGTTTTTTTGTCTACAAGGAAGAAAATTTTAGAATGAGAAATGATTACAGAAACAACCCCGGTCCTGAAAGTTGTCTTCATTTCCAGTCCACCCCCAGGGCTGGATTAACACTTTCTGAGGCCTGGGGCCCAGGATGAGGCCCTTCATTACGTGTCCCCACCACTGCAGGGGAACTGACACCTCGTCACACACAGAAGTTCACAGAACCAGTCTGACACACAACAATTTAAAGGGAAGTGTCCATATGTATAGCCTGTAGGTACTGTAGACCAGTGTTTACCAGACTTTTTATTTCTTGTGACCCATATTTTAAAAGCCACAAACCTTTGCGACCCAAGTCTGTAGAGGTTATACACGAATCACAAAAAAAAGGTGAAACTTACAGTATTGAACATTAAATAAACCTCAATGAATACACCTTTACATGTCGTCAGAAATGACTAGAACAAAACAGTGGTCAACAGAAAAATGCACCTACTCACCTTTTCAAGTGAAGTTTTCCTACTGCCACACTTCTGCGCCAGGGGCGTAGCCAGACCCCTTAAAATGGGTGGGCCCTGAAGAAAGAAGGGTGGGCCAACCCCAAAATATTGTAGCCAAGTTTGATCAGCTGTCTCATTGGATTGGGTGGGCCTGACTGACAAGTGGGTGGGCCCAGGCCCACCCGTGGCTACGCCTATGTTCTGTGCTGTTCTTCTGGACAGTAGTTAGCCTCACCTTTGAGAAGATGGAAAATTGCCATGCTAATAGTAACAGCCTGGGTGCTGTAATTCCATTTTTTGGCCCACTAAACTTGCATCTTTTCATTAACTTCTCTCCAATATTCAACAAAGTTGATAGATGTGTTTTTGCCTCTGCCTCGGAATTAACAGGTTCCTCTGGTTATTTTTGCTCACTGGTGATTTTGCTTTGCATTGCTGGCTTGTCTTCTCCATTGCCTTGCTTGCAGACTGGCTAATGGCAGCCCTGGTACCCCCTGCAGCAGGCTGACTAGAACGGCACTTATTAGTACACTTAGGCCAGTTTTCGATTGGTGGCTCCCGACCCAAAAGTGGGTCACGGACCCGTTCTGAATGGGTCACGAACAGCTTGTCAAAAATCAGCTAAATAATGTGAATATGCCGTTGAGCATGTGTTTTATTTAAAAAAAATCTCTTATTTTGAAAGGCATCCCGCCGAATATGTTATGAGAGTGATTTTTCACTCTCTTAACATACATAACATAGAAAATGAATGTGCTTGGTTTGAATTCTATGAGAGTGGGTCCCGGAGTGAGACCAGGCTTAGGCATCTTCTTTAGTAACTGACATTCATGCTACTTTTCACTCTACTTGAAGTAGTGTAAAAGGAAGTATAAGTAGGCATCCACCAATTTTGATCACTTCATCAGCACCTGTAGCCTATTCTTTTAACCCTTGATCTTACATCCTGCAACTCTCCCAGTTGCCTGTTGTTGTCACTTATTTTCCACCTGTGTTGAATTTCTCCTGGTATTTAAGTTATATTTTCTTTCTTTTACATGAACTGAGTTATACCACAATATTTCTTTGTGTCCCCGCCAGGACAAGGAGTTGTCATTATGCTGAAAAGACAGATGAGACAACTTCCCTAAGGCACCCTTCCCCTCTTCCACCGTTTCACATCTTCATTGTCTGTAACAAAGGGTTATACATGTGATAGTGTGAGTAGCAGTGTGTGTGGAAAAAAAGAAGGTGGAGTTCAGGTCAGATAAACCTGTAGAAGTTCTCTGCCTTGTCAGTTTGTTATGTGAAGTAAGACGAACAGCGTGGAACAGAACCATGGACTGGACCAGGACCCTGATCGTGTGCTTAGGATGTGGACTCTGTTTTGTTCTTGTTTCAAGCCAGATTCCGTCTACGTGAGTAAAAGTTTCATGTGTTCTCTTTACCTTTTTAGACATCGGTTGTCATCGTTTTTCTTTTCTTATGTCTCTTTCTAACACGTCTTTCCTCTTCTACCTCGATTATAGGAAGTTTGTGATTTCTGGTCCAGAAGTATTGCATGCTGGGACATCTACCTCCATAGCTGTTACTGTATTAGCAAACACAGGTGGTACGGTGACAGCAGAGCTGGCACATGGTGACATTAGCGTGACACAGACAGAAGATTATGAAGGAGGTAAGAGAGTGGCTCAAACATTGATCTACGGTTGAGGTAATTGCCACACTGTGTGACTCAACGTAATTTTTTTTTCATATTTTTTAAAAGGTGTGACCACGGTCCTAACACTTCCTGCTGTGAGTATATTCACCCTTTACTTTCTGCTCCTCATCATACAAACCAAATAATTAACCCACTTCTCAACACTTCCAGATTACTGAGACTCTTCCCGACAATTCCCTCTTTGACTTGACGGTGACGGGATACGTGGACTCCAGTGTCATCTTCACCGACACTGTCCCTCTGAGATTCAACACCAGAAATGTCTCGACCCTCATCCAAACTGACAGGTTACACTACCAACCTGGAGACACTGTCCGAGTCAGAGTAGTTTCTGTCCAGTTGGATAACCTTCCATTCAATGACGATGTGGTTATGTCCCTGCAGGTGGGCTACTGTCCCACCACAGATTTATTTATTTTTTTTGCCATTGTCTTGTCTTGGGAAGTTTCATGCATTTGTCTCATTCACACAGGATCCCAGTGGGAATATTGTCAACTGGCGCTGGTCCACAGGGAACCTGGGGATTGCTTTACAAGAATTTTCATTATCCGAGATGGCTGTTCTTGGACAGTGGACAATCATGACAACAATACATGTACAGTATCCTCTAGAGTCAAGTTCTGATGTTGTTTGGATTCTGTTAAAAAAAAATGAAGCAAATATATTTCTAAACTTCAAATCTAAAATACATATTCTGGCTTTCACCAATGTATTATTAACAAGTAAATCAAGGTTGTCTGTGGAAAAGACAATGTAGAGGGAAATAAAAATCAAATTTACAGTAACTGATCTTTGTGAAATGGCAACCAAAGAATCTTTCTTTTTTTATCTTCTCTTCAGGGTGTGACTGACGAGAAAAAGATCACTGTGGATCATGAAGGTAGCAAAGCTATATTTTTACTTTTGTAACTTAATTTAAGTAAATTATAAGTTGCCAGAAAAAAGAAAACCCTTTTTTGACACAAATTCACACAATGTCAGTAACCTGTGAGCAATGTGAATCCCTATGTGTTTACTAACAAATATTGTTTTGTGCGTCTATATTGGGATATTTATGCTACTAAGCTGATAATTTAATAACTAGGCTATTGCTTTAAGTTTATATCATAATTATGTCGTACCATATCCTATTGTACCATATTCCATTTAAATCATTCCATATTGTATCGTATATCACACATATATCACACATATTTTCGATCTACATCTAAGGAAAAGATCTTTTAACGGCAAAAAGAGAAAAAATATGTCATGTCTACCTTAAAATATTGATAACTTACATTATTGTCAATATGGAGTAGTTATTGTTATGACTCTTGCAGTGCATCCTCACTTTGACGTGATCATCAGTACAAAGCCACAGATTCTTGTAAAGGAAGATCTCACAGGATCAGTCAGTGCCTTGTGGGTAAAACTGAAATACATTTCAATAATTAACCATTACCACAATGGCAATATGTTGACAAAAAATGTAATTATTGCTGTTAAGTTACCCTACAGGGCAGCCAGTAGGGGGAACTTTGACAATCTCCGTCTATTTGGCCCCAGATATGGATCTGGATCAGCCAGCTTCAGCAAACAAGCTAACACAAAGTAAAGAGGTCAGTGATTATTGTCGTTTTAGTTTATGGGAAAAAATATTTCTCAGCTTTATCCTTATCTGTTCTTTTGGAGGGCTTTATTAGGTCATTGAGTGCACTTTTTTTTTCCTTTTTCCAGATTTATGGGTCGACTCAGTTTTCCTTCAGCGAAGCCCAACTTCAAAGCCTTCATAGTTCATCTGTTGACAATGAAGTTCGATTGCTGGTCACAGCCAGAGTTACCAGCAGTTTCACTGGTTAGACTTAACCTGGACAAGCAATATATTAAGTAGTTACCGTTGACCATTGGTTGATGTCACAACATCTCCTGTTCCTTTAGGGTCTGAAGAGAACAGAACCATTGAGGTCCACCAGTTCCAGATGACATACCAGCTGAAGTTCCACGAATATCCACCATCAATCAAACCATCTCTAAACTTCTTTACCAAAGTAAGGCGGTGCTGCGTTCAAATCCCAGAACTGTACTCAGAGTTTAGATGCATTAAAAGGGTCACAAACTCCAATGAGCTAATGAAGGCCAAAGCTGCCGCTGTGATTTCATTTCAGCGCCACATCAGATTTCAATATTCAATACACACCCCTCCTAACCCTGCAGATATTTTTTAAAATGTGTTTTTTGGTATTATATATACCACATAATACTACAGCTGGTAGACAAAGGTTATTTTTATCATTCTTAAATAACAAACACCAGCACATATGTCAAATTCAAGGCCTGTGGGTTAAATATGGCCTACTTTATTTATTTATTTATTTTAGTATTTTAAATGGATCATCAGAACTCAGCTGAGATTATAGGTGTCTAAAAAATAAAAGTCTGCATTATACTACACCAAAGTCTACACCAACCAGGGGCAGAGTAAGGCTGGATGCTGCCCCTTCATCTTTGTAATCCTGCTTGCAAAACTTGTCCAAATTTTATAAAATCTAGTCCGGTAAGTAAATGTTGATTCTGGGTTGGCCCACAACTTAGGACTGTGTATTGTATTTTGGACTTTTGAGTGAGTGACGTTGACACCCATGACCAACAGCAATTTCAAAATCATAGAGGGCCACATTATTGTGGACATTGCCGGAAGTGGCCCCCGGGCCAGGTGTTTAACCCATGATAATCTGTTCTGATGAAATCTGCAGCTCATGATCTCCAGGTACAATGGAGAACCTCTCAGCTCACAGGATCTGTTGAAGACGGTTCTGATTGAAGTAACTCAACTGAAATCCACGGAGGAAGCCGACACGGAAACCCTGACCTTCCCAGTGCCAGAGGACGGGGACGTCCATATTAATATTAAATTACAGGATAAAGCGGAGAAACTTTTTATTCGTGTGAGTAATGTTTGACACACATTATTAACGCTTCAGGAAAAAACAGTTGTGTTGTAACAAAACAACGGGACAAAGAGAGAAAAATCATGATGTCATCATTTATTCATTATTGGTTTCAGGCATTATACCAATCCAGTGAGGAGACTCTGAGGGTCTACAACAACTTTGTCTCACCCAGTAATTCATACATGCAGATCGCCCCGATACCTACACTTCCAGCAGAGGTGATTGTAAACCGATATGTTGTACACGAAAAAACAGTTCCCCATCTCTGTCATGAAGATGGTTGAATCACAATATTTTACCTCACAGGTTGGATCAAGTTTTGAAGTGGAGGTGGAGAGCACATTTGAACTCACATCACTTCACCTTGTGGTAAATTATTCATAAGTCTTTTTCGGAAAAGTTATTAGAACTGGAACCTGCGTCACTTCTCTCATTTTTATCTTTATGAACATGATCCCTGTTGTGCAAAAAAACTAGGTTTGTATCAGATTTGATCAGGACCATGTTTCCAATTTCCTTTTATGTTTCAGTAACTTCCCTGAAATCAGTAGTTGTTGTAATAGAATACTGTCATCCAGCCTCTCTTATATCTTCTCCATTATATTCATATCTGTAGAAAACAACAACTAGTTACACCAATTTGGAATGAAAGAAAATCTATACTCAATTTATGGTCTTATGTAGCGAGATCACAGAACTGTAAACATTTCTAGTTGACAACCATGTTGACCGCTGTGTTTATGACTCTTAATTGTAAAATTCCATCTCTATTTGAACACTTTTAGCATATTTATTCAACATATTAGTTTTTTCTCTTTGCATTGCCATTATTGCTTTTATTGCAAAAAATACACACGCACTCTTGCTGCTTGCAGCTGTAGAAATACTGACTTTCATAATAGCGCGAACAAAAATAAACCAATCTAAAAAATTGCCTCACCCCAAAACAACTTTTTTTATCACTGTATTGACAGGTCAGTTCCAGAGGACAGGTGGTTACTGCTGCAACAAAGAATTCTTCTTCATTCTCTCTGATGCCGACACTTTCCTGGTACCCTGAGGCCTGCATCTCCGTCTACTACATTCACCCTGATGGTGAAGTCACCAGTGATAAAGCTCACGTATCAGTGAAACAGCCACATGACGTACTTGGATTTATTCATCTCCAGTAGTTCTTTAAGTCAATCCTTCTATAACTCTCTGGGTTGAACCTATAGTTCTGTGTGTTTTGTTCTGCAGATTTCACTCAGATGGAACAGCCTACAAGCCCAACCAGGTGAGCTGGTTTCACTCACTGTGTCTGATCTGGAACCAGGATCCCAACTGGGAATTGTTGTGATGGGAATGCACAAAGACCACTCTCCTGGGGACGGCCAGCGCTCACAAGACACACAGGTGTGACATTTCCTCACTGACAAACAACATTTCCGTGTCTCTAAAGTAAAGTTTTCACTCTGTGCTGCGCTCAGGGCTACTATACTATTCCACTTTGGTTCAGGCCAGAAATGGACCCCAGGTCAAATATTTGAAACCCCGGCCTTTAAGCAAATAAAAAACATAGCAAGGAAACAATGACATTGTTAGGGAATTATGTTGTCTTATTCTTACAGTGGCTTCAGAGACAGAGACAGACAACAGAACAGTGCTGTTCATATCACTGTAATCTGTTATAAAACGTCTCCCCGTTGGTTTACGGAAATGGATTCGACACCAAAACCAGTTGTTCTGGATGTAACAGATCTCTAGGTTTTGTGGGGAAATTGCACTGCTTTTCCTCAGTGCTTGTAACTCTAGTCTACTCGGTCTGTGGCTTCAGGCCTAAAGCATTTGAAGGATTGAGCAAACAAACAACCTTGCAGGCCACAGGTTATCCAATAATGACATTTAAAATATGTAGAGAGTGTAATCGAATCATTTTAAGAGTGAAATCTCCCTTGGCGATTTAAAATTTTAGATTTGTTTTCACCCAAAATCACCTTATGAGACTTAGATTCTCATCTTCTTTCTCCCGCATAGAAATGCTGTATATGGATGCTGACCAGTGACACTCTACAGAGACAAGAGCGCTGTGATCAACCTGAGAGTGGTTAGGTTTTTCCTTTTTTTTTCTAAATTAAAAATACATTTGATATAGACTTCAGTTATTCCGGTTCTATTTCCCTCTGTTATGTGTTCAAAGATGGTGTTCTGCTGATGGAGAAATACTGGAGCCCTTTGTTGGATACCACAGAGCCCTTACTGTGGTTTGATAAGACAGTAAGGTGAGAACACGAAAGAGTTAAAGTATTGTGTTAAAATAGCTCATACGTAGCCTGATCCTTGGTTTTTGGATCAAATGTAATTCTAGTGAATCAGTTTTCTAGTCTTTTCAACTGTCCTATTTTCTCTTAGTGAACAAACGTGGACCACCGTTGACATCAATGTGCCCAATATTGTTGATTCTCTGGGAGCTGTGGCACTGATAATGTCAGACAGCTTGGGTTTGGCTTTCACTCCTGTGCCACTAAAGGTAAGCACTGCAGATAGTCAACGTGTGCCACTGGATTGTTTCCCATTTATTGTATTTTTGGAGGAATTCTCCTGCAACGATATTATTATCTATTTATTTCACAGCTGCCTGTTCTGAAAGATTTTACCCTGTCTCTCAATGTCCCATCGTACCTTGTCAGTGGAGAAGAGGTCGTGTTAGAAGCCCATGTCATCAACCACTTAGAGAAGGAGCTTGAGGTATGAGGAGCTGGATTTTGGACATTTTTGTCTGATCTGTTAGTTGCATCCTTACCTTTACCAGAATGTAACTGAGCCACGGCACATACTTTAGTTTGAAAAGTGTTATAAACCACAACAAAGGGAAATGTGACATAGTATACTGTTTGATAATGACATTTTAAACTTCTGTCTGAATGCTGGGACTGTTTGGTTGAACATAACACTGAGATATCCACAGGAATTGAAGAAACATCTCTTCAATATTTAGGACTCTGAATCACTCTGGTTTTTTTAAGCATTTAGTCAATGTTCTGCCTGTCACTGTCACATAGATGAAGCCAAATGTTTGCAGCAGAGAGATGTTGCATCGGATCATTTATGGTACACAAACTCTGCAGGTTCCAGGGGTTCATTCACTAAATATACCTGATCTGACATGTTGCTAAATTATTATAAACACATGTAAGCTCTACAAAAACTTTCTGAAACTTGAAGCATTTGGGAATATTCAAAGTCTTTTTCTGCCAGATAAAACATTCCAAACGTTTTAATAGAATAACTTTGTCTAAAAGACCTGCTTTGTCGATATGATGTTTTTTTTTTCCCTGCAGGTTATCGTGCTTCTTGCAAGTAGTGAAGCCTTTGAGTTTGTCCTAGGAGAGAAAGGCCACGTCTCTGTGGCAAATGCTCAAAAACTCAACGTGGGAAGTCTCGCCACTGCCGTGGCCCGCTTCCCTATAAGACCACTAGTTCTTGGTGAAATGGAAATATCAGTGGACGCCATATGTGCTGACAGCTCAGAGAGCCTGGTGTGGAATGTGTCTGTGAAGGTACGCCTCTACAGAAGTATAGGTTGAACTCTCATCCGAGCATGAGTCCAACAGAAAGTAAATCTAGAAGGTGCAGTAAACCTACGTTAATGGTGTGTTTCTCTTACTTTTAAAGCCGGAAGGAGTTGAACAGATCTTCTCACAGACCCTGTTTCTGGACCTGTCACTGGAAAACCAAAATTCCTATTCCGCCTCCTTCTCCTTTCCTCCAGATGTGATACCGGGCAGCCAGGAGACTTTTTTGGCACTTTCTGGTACATATAGCATTTATTTTTCCTGTTGTGCCTGCAGCAGGTTTACCATGGGGTAATCTTTGTTTGTGTCTCCACGTCTGACTTAGTTCAATAGTCATTTTCATAACATTGACCCCTCGTCCTCCTATTTGTCTTTAAAACATGTTTTGCTTAAAACATGTATTTTATAGGTTGTCAAATCTATGGAGCCAGAATTTACTCCGCGCGCATAGTACAACGCTTCACACGTCAAAATACGTTTGTGAATTCTTCCAAATACGTTTATAAATTGTGGTCCAAGATTAGCCAGGATTATTGTAGGACGTAAATTTGGTGCTTGGACGCAGTTCAGTGACGTCACAGACGGACCCTTGTGGGGACACTGCCGTGTGATTGGCTGCAAACCATAGGCGTAGCCACGGGTGAGCCAGAGTGGGCCTGGGCCCACCCACTTGTCTGGCAGGCCCACCCAATCCAATGAGAGGGCTGATCAAACATGACTATAATACTTTGGGGTTGGCCGACCCTAATTTTTTCAGGGCCCACCATTTGGTCTGGCTACGCCCCTGCTGAAAACGAGTGACTTCTGATTGGCTGGTGATGGAGTGACGTAGCAAAATTACGCTCACAAATCTGGTCAGCGTAAGACGAGTCTCAAAAATACAAATTAGCGTGCCGGTAGTTTCACAAATTAAAATCACGATTTGCATGCGCGTACCACAATTCACACACGCGGATCCGTATTAACACGCACGTTCTCCTCAGAATACATACACGGATCCGTGTTTAAGCGTGTGTTCTTATTGAGACTATTCTGGCTCCATAATAAAGTGGGGCGAAAAATTGGTTAATATTCACAACTTGTGAAACTGAAAGGGTTAAGCAGGAATGTTAATAGTGGATATATGCTGAACAGCTGTCAAGATGAACCAGAGAGTGTTAGGAATCCTTTATGGAAGAGCAGCAAGAGGTTTCTATGTTTATTTCTGATTTTTTTTTATTTTTAACTAACTGAACTAGTCTAATTTATTAACCACATTTAGTAGTTCTAGCAATGAACATGTTTGCCTTTTAAGCAGAGTCCTGGGTTTGATTCCCAGAGGAACCTCATATACCTAAGACATCTTATGTGCTCATTTGCAACTTTGTATGAAATTACTTACACTCTCGCTGTGGTACTCAGTTATTGATTATTGTAACGAAACATTTAAAAGTAAACAGCTGTTTTGTCGGTGACTGTCATGTCTGCTGTTCTCTACTGACTCTCTGCTTCATACAGGTGACCTCCTGGGCTTGTCCATTGATAATCTGGACAATCTGATAGAGTTGCCTCTAGGCTGTGGGGAGCAGAATATGATACACTTTGCTCCTAGCATTTTTGTTCTTGAATACCTGCAAATGGGGGGTTTGGATCACGAAGACATCAAACAAAAGGCTGTGGACCGGTTGATGGAGGGTGAGCAGTGTCTCCTTTATTTACCAATTAGAAGATGCATTCTTAACAGTTCGAAACAATTGAATTGTTCATTTGATGTTTGATTTAAGCTTATCAACGACAACTTCTTTACCAACGTGATGACGGTTCCTTTAGTCCTTTTGGAGACAAAGATGCTTCGGGAAGCACATGGTGAGTTTATGACAAAAAAAGAAGCTTAGTTCTTATTCTGTGATGTTCTTGCTGTGGAGATTGAACTGAAATATGTCTAGGGCTTTTACAGGCTTGTTAAAGTATGTGAGAACAAGTTTTAATTTTCTTATTGGGGCTGCATAGAAATTATTGATTGATTAAACGGTGGGTAAAAAAATCAGATAAGTAAAGTAGTATATCGCTTTTATTACATAATATAATGTAATGCCTCATAAATTGAATTGCCTTTAACTTTATATTAACAACACTTTAAACATTAGTATTATTTAAACAGTATCAGTAACCTTTTTTTCAAACATTGTCTAAAAAGTTTGGTTTAAAGTAACTGGAGTTCTCGGCGCTCAAAAGACAGTTTCTGACTATAAGTCACACATTTTCTATTCTTTGGCTGGGTTTGTGACTTGTACTATTATATTCAGGTGTGACTTATGTATTGACATATACAGTATAATTAACACATTTGTTATTTTCAAACTGACAGATGCTAGAGGACAATTTGGCTAATATTCTGGGGCAACCCATATATGTTTATCTCTTCTACATTTTATTGCCGGTGCGACTTACACTCTCTATATATTTTCTGTAGCAACAAGAAAACAAGTCACCCCCCCACCACACACACACACACACACACACCACCACCCACTCTCCGCCGCAACTATAAATAAACAGCATTTATCTATAAATAGTTCTAGGTACACCTCTGCATAACATCGTATCCTTGTTAACATAAAGAAAACAAAAAGAAAGAGATAAAGTTCAACTTATAAGGATGTGCAATTACACTTTATTGTAGTACAGTGGAAAAAAGCCAGAATCCCCAGGGTCACACGCGCCACCCTCAGCATCGCACCGGGCCCCACCAGGAGGGCCCGCCCCACACTTTGAGAAGCACTGATTTTAGGAGATGGG
>JAFBJS010002422.1:289509-307705 GCA_016785265.1 Paraplagusia blochii
GCAGAAAAAAAGCATGTTCCCCAGGGTCACACGTGCCCCCCTCAGCATCGCACCAGGTCCCCCAGGGTGGCTCGCCCCACACTTTGAGAAGCACTGATTTAAGGAGATGGGATTAATGTCTTGAGTTTATGTTGAATTTCACTTGTGTTTACGTCTTTGATGCACGTCCTAGCACTTCTAAGTTCATTACCACATGTTTTATTTTGTCTTGTCTTTTTGTTTCTCCATCTCAGGCTGACAGCCTATGTGTTGCAGAGTTTCATCCAGGCTCAGTCATACATAAAGATAACACACAGCGTTCTCACTAGAGCCACCAACTGGTTGCAGAACCACCAGGGGAGCAATGGAGAGTTCCAAGAAGTTGGGAGGTTGATCCACACTGAGCTACAGGACAATGATTCAGTGGCTCTTACTGCTTATGTACTGATTTCCCTGCTGATGAACAAGACTGAAGTACGTTAGTGCAGACAACACAGGGGGTAAAGATGAAACCTGTGACACAGTATTTGACAGTTTTGATGGTTATTCTTCTTACATGTTTTTAGAAACCTCACACTGAAAATGTGAGCGCTGCACAAACGTACCTGGAGAGCAAAGTGACCGACGGTGTGGTCAGTAACTACAGTCTGGCTGTCGTGGCCTACGCTTTGGCTCTGGCCAACAATCCTGTGGCTGATACAGTCTTGGATGAACTCATGAATAGAAGGGCAGACACCGTAGGTAATTTCAAGAGCGTAATATTCTCGAGATGTGTCTATGTAGTGGTTACATAGTGATGCTATTCATCCATCCATTCATTACTGGTATCAACAGTAACAAAGTCTAATTTTTACCCTCCAAATAGACCATCTATATGTTGATACATTTAGTTTTTTCTCAAAGATGGAGTCAAAATGTGGGGAACATCTGCTGGGCAGAAGTCTCATGAGTGGCAGCCCTACTCTGCCCAGATCGAGATAACATCTTATGTACTGCTGGCTCTTTTCCTGCGTGGCACCTTCCACGAGAGCATTGAACCGCTGAAGTGGCTGTCCAAGCAGAGGAACTTCCTGGGAGGCTACGGCAGCACACAGGTGAGTAGAGCACACACATTTGTCATAGTCATAGTTACGTTATGACATCATGGGTTGTGTTTTTTTTTTTTTCTTCCACTTCAGGACACGGTGGTCGCTCTAAAAGCTCTGTCTGTTTATGCTGCGTTCAGTGGGGCCAATGCCATCAACCTCAGGCTGAATGTCTCTGAACCAGAATCATCACTTCAGCATCTGTTTACCATCAACTCCACAAACTATATCATGCATCAGACTCTGGAGGTAATCAACTGGAATGTAGAGATTCACAGAGCAGGATTTCTCAAACATTATTTACAGTTGATGAATCCCAAGGGACACCACTAAAACAAACACATACATAATACATACAACATGAAATTTATATTAAATTAAAATTACATTAAATTTACTCGCAATTTGTTTACTTGGGATGACATATGTGCCTGTTTAGTTGAACACTAAACTGATAATATGGCAGTAATTGAAAAAAGACACACAGGAGGATCTCTTCAAGCTCTTTGTCTCTTTTTTAAGTTATACCTCTGATCCGTTAGGGGAATTTTGATTTTCCAAAGCATACTAATTTGATACCACTCAGTCAGTGGTAATCACTGCCATAGCTTAAAATTATATTGCTAACTTACCACCCCCAATTATTAATCTCTTTTTGTTGTTGTTGTTGTTTTTTTAAGCTGAATGCATACAATGGTTCAACCATTAACATAAACGTAGAAGGAAGAGGATTCGGCCTGTTTCAGGTAAAATTGTTTTAATTTTTTCCACAATGATTTTCTTTTTGTGCTAACGTTGTAAAGCCAGCTGTCAGCGTGAATGAAACAAACATGTCAAACCATAAAAAATCGTGATTTACAGTATGTAAAATACCACAAAAAGTCCCTGCCTTGAATGGAATATGATTGGCAGATCATGGCTGATATAAAAGAGTGAACCTCAGTCCTCTACTCCTAACCCCTTTCCAGGACACAAAGCAAATATACCAAGATGGCAGTTACAGTAGCACGCCCAACAACAGATAACATCGCAGAGACGGTGATTGTGATAAAATGTTTATTACGACTCACTTTACCTGATATTTGCCTGTAATTGAATATCTCATTGTTCAGAAAAGTAAACCAATACACAGATAATTTTCATGATCCCTTCTCTGCGGTGTATGTCTCATACACAGGGAGGACTTATCACTACTGGAACCAAAATCATTTTCTTATGACTGAGTGGCATCAGCTTACAGTCAGACTGAACTCTAGGTGTGCACTTTGGGTCTTGAATAGGGCTGGGTATTGATTCAAATTTTCTAAATCAATTCGATTCACAAGGGTTCGATTCGAATCAATTCACGATTCGCTTCGGTTTTCGATTCAGTTTCTCTAATATCAATTATAGTTCGGTACCAACGTTATTCTCAGAAGAATCAAAGCTAAAATTTAAACTTAATCCATTTGCTAATAAAATTTTTTTTTTTTTTTACATTTATTTCCATCACAAATTTACTCAAGGCAGTCATATTAATCCATCCATGCATTTTTTATTTAACATGACTTGACCCAAAATTACAAGGCAGAATTTAGTTTTTAGATTTTAGTGCCATGTTGTTTTTACATTTGTTTGTGTTAACTCGCACGTAACCACATAAATACGTAATCACCTGTGGTGCCTGAGCTCACGTAAAGTTGTTGGGAAAAGAAGGAAAAAAAAAAATTGATTTTTGGATTTATGAATCGATATCATCCTATTAACAAAAAAAATCGATTAATCAATTTTTTTAACCCAGCCCTAGTCTTGAACAGTACTGAAGTATATACCTTTTACTAATAAAACACTATTACTCTGTTCAGATAAATGTTTTTTATAACGTGAAGAGCAAGGCATTTTCATCAAACCTACAACCCACTGAAGATGATCCCTTTTCATTAACTATTGATGTTTCTGAGGATGAAGACCACAGCCACCTGCTGCTAAATATTTGTATGAGGTACCTTCACTTCTTAACATACTGTACATGTTAGATATTGTCAGTCTCTACTCTGACCCTAAATGGTCCTTGGTCTTTGTGTCCTCTAGCTTGGAGGAACATCAGGTGATATCTCAGACAGGTATGGTTATCCTAGACGTGGGCTTACTCAGTGGTTTCAGAGTGTCCCCTGCAGCTGCTGCTACCACAGATCTTATCAGGAAGGTGGAGATACTCCCTGAGAGGATCTACCTTTATCTGGATTCAGTGAGTGTTCCTTCGACTCATTTCCTAGTGTTTTCCTGGTCTCAGGAGAACTCTGGCACTAGTAGTACATTTTAACTTTAAGTTGATCTGCTATAGTTTGTTTATTGTTGTGAATTATTTCTTTTTTTGTCATATTGCAGCTCAACAAGTCGGAGGTTTGCATTAGCTTTCCTTTCATCAGGATCAACAAGGTGTCTCGTGTACAGGATGCTGTGGTACAGCTGTATGACTACTATGAACCCAGTGAGTGACAGCCACAAAGTCTGACCTTATCAAATAGGGACGTCAGATATTATTAAAATAGATTACTAACAATCAGCATGCTTGCCACGGATACAGAGAGCTGAGAATTCTGGAAGGAACCAAATGCTTGATAATCTAAATCCCCTTCTTCTTTATGTCTTTGGAAAAAGCATCTGCTTATCCTTAAATGGAAATGTAAAATGTGCTGAAATGCTGCCATCTAGTTGCTATTCCCATTTTTTCCCAAAAAGTATTTTTAGGGCAAACATCAGGGGCATTGTCATATTGAGTTCATTATCATGATTGGAGGAAAAACAAAACATCTTTTTGCCAATACGTAAACGTTTATGCTTATATCAGTCAAATTATATTGATTAATGCTAATGTCAGCTAATCAGTAAAGAATACTTTAAATTGTTGGGCTATTTTATTTTATTTTTCAAACCAGAAAAGTGTTATGTAGTAATTTATATTTTTAGTATATACCTTTATGATACATTACAATGTATTTCCTTTTGTTTCACAGAGAGAAAAGCAGTGAGAACGTACAAGTCTGATTTCCTTCACAACATAAGCTCATGTTTCTACTGTGGTTCCAACTGTGACAGCTGCATGCCAGGGATCAGCATCTCAGTCAGCTCCCCTGTGTTCTCTAACTCAGGAAATGCTGCCACCTACTGCCTAAAGAGTATAATTCTTGGAGTGACTATTTTTCTATTTACGTGATCAGGCTAAGCTAAGAAAAGCAGGTTTAAAAGCAAAATATACCCATGTTTGCGGACAACACTTAAGCACTGAAAGCCTTTTAAAGGCCTTTTAGTCAACGGTTGTTACTGCTGATCTGCAATTTTCTCTCTTATCGTTAATTTAAAACAATACATATTTTATCTAATGGAAACGTAAAACAATGTTGTTATTAACCTTTATATGATCTCTGATGTTCACCTTGTTCATATTTTTGTATGTTGATGCAATTAAAGTCATGGCGACTTAGTTTGTTACCAAAGAACCTTTCAAATCTACTGTTGATGAACACATTGCGGTCGAAACATGTTACTAAAATGGTTTCATAAACTCATTGATGTTATAAACTCAAAAGAATGCAGGAAGATTAAGGTACAAACCATGTAATCGTTGTTAGATGTAGCATAATTATCATGTTTATAGGCTAGGATATAGGATATATAGCATTAGCATTTAGCGCAAACGTTACAAGACTTTTTAAAACGCGGTCTCACTTGCCCCTTCAACAGCCAATCACAGCGCGTCGATACACCTGGTGAAACACGTCGTAAAATAACGAGAAGCCAAACGTTGTCAAATCTGCTTTACGGAAGGTGATTTGCATACACGACAGTTTGTCAATATTAGCAACTGTCTTACCGTCAAAAGAACGTTACACGGCTCCCTATACATGACGAGTGTTGAGAACGTGCTGACATTACGGTAGGAACTGTGTTTTGTCATCGTTTCTTTAGAAACATTTCACTTTAAACAAGAACTTCTATAATATAAAACGTGTTTTATGTTTAGTAACTCCTAAAATTCACATATAACAAAGTCTGTGATGTTACTACTAACCGACCTGTTGCGATGATTTTTTTTTTATATATATAGAAAATGTTATGTTGTAATTTAACATGCTATACTAACAAACTGTCGACGTATTTTTGTGGTAATACTGCCACCTTCTGGTCTTTTTTTCTCACGAAAGAATCAGCTTCCACATCTTCACAAGTTCTTACTCCTAGTTGTTATGGTAAGCAAAACCAACTATAACAGATTGAGAGCATAAACTACAAACCAAAACATACATTTACGAAGGAATAATTTAGTATTTCAATTACTTGGACAGCTTAAAAGTTTATTCCAACCTGCATTGGTTAAACCAAAATACAATTACAAGAGAAACTAAAATTGCAAAAGCAATAACAGTTATATACAAGGATACAGGATACAGTAATTTTATAAAAAAAGTATATTTGTTCTTGTAGTCAAGAATCTTCTGTATGACTCAACTACTCAACTTTTATATAAGACTCAAAAACACCACAAGTGAGCTGTCACAGGAAAAAAAAATCAATAAAATAACTCATTACAAACAACTTTTTCATACTGACAGCAACAAAAAAATATTTAATTCAACCGCCAGTGGAAATAAACATATTGTATTAGAATAACATATTTGATTGTCTACTACTTCTTTTGGCTTATCCCTTTTTCAGGGGTTGCCACCGTGAGTCAACATTTTCCATCTCAGATCTCACCCACCTTTACTCTTTTTTTATGGCAACATTTTAAAAAATAACAAATATTAGCAATAGGTGAAACAACATTAATATAAATTTCAATACTTAAATTAACATTTTCTCCAAAAATTAAAAAGTGCTAGTGAAACATCCCCAAAGAAATGTAATTTTTACATATTTTTTAAATTAACATAGTATTAGACATAAAACTGTCAGAAATAACTCATCAGTAATTCAGTCAAACACATTATTGACTTAACACAGACCAAACACTTTACTCCATCAGATTTGTGGTATAGCTCCGCTCAGCTGCCACTCCTGCCTCGCTGACCTGCAGCGCCCATGATGCGCCTGAATCATCACTGGTCTCGTTGCTGAATTGTTCACTCCCACTTTCCCCCTACAACAGTTGGCAAAACAACAGCAAATGCAGTTTTTTAATTCAATATTTTAAAAAGGTTAACCGGGTCATCAGGAGTATATCCCAAAACTCTTGAGCTCACCCTGGTGGAACGATGATGAATTTCCTCCTGGAGTTCTTTAATCATTGTCTCCTTCTCCGTCACTGTCGCCATGAGCTTGCGGACCAGTGCGTTGTTCTCTGACGCCTCTTTGATCAGTTGCTGTCGCTCCACATCCTGGTCAGTGTGCTGTATGCTGAACTGTTTGAGTACCTCTTGCATCTGACTATGCTGCCTCTACAGGAGGAAAGCCAGACTGCAGTCAGTGTACGCCATTACCCTTTTACGTTACTAATTTGGTTACTGTACAAAGTTGTACACAGTCGTGGACTTACCAGCAGAGATTCAACAAGCTCATCATCGTGTTTGTTTTTCTCCATCAGGGTGGAGATCTGGACCTTTAGAATTTTCATTTCACCAGTCAGAGCTTTGTTTCTGGCTTTGGATGATTCCAGTTTTTTCTTCACCTCCTCGTGTTCGTTCTGTAGGACCGTGTAGTCCGACGAGATTTTCTGTACACATGCGGGGAGCCATGGTTTTAAAACACACAAAAATTTACCAGGACATTTATTATATTGGTAGTATAGCATGACTGCTTGGAGTCAGAGCGCAGATTCCAATATTCTGTTATTTCCATATTTTTCTGACATTTTTTCTTTTAACAATTAATGTGTTGTGTAGAATAATAAAGTGAGATTGTGAAGCATTATATTCATTATTGCAATGCATTGATACGTTGATTCCCACCTCCATGATCTCCTTCTTCTCCTTCTCCATGGAGCGAATGTGACTAAGGTTTCGGTCTTCAACCGAGGCTTTCTGCAGGCTCTGCATGGTTTTTTTTGCCGACTGTTTCAGCTGCTGCTCGAGGTCTTTTACCTGTTGTATATCGTACCATTAGTAACTGGCACTATACGGTTAAATAATGATTATAAATCATTTTTTCAGTAATTGGTGAATCTGACCCTGTTCTGAAGAACCAGTATCTGCTGAGCGCGGCCTCTGAAGCTGCCTGCTGAGTTGAGCAGTGTTTGAAGGTTGACCTCTTCTCCAACCTCACTGGCCAGAACCTGTAACAGCAGTTGAACTTTGTCAGGTTTAAATTCCCTGCTCAACACTACACTACACCAATTGTATCAAGATTCTACCTTGTGAGCCATCTTCAGTTCTTGTTTCATAGATTGAACCTGGTTGCGATACTCAGTCACCTTCATTTGGGCTGCAGTAAATTTCTCTTGAAGGGATTTTAACGCCGGGGTTTCCTGCTTTACAAATTAAAAAGAACAATAATTGTGAATTACAACTGTTTCTCTCTGTCACTGAGAAATATTTCCTGGCTGAGTAGAGGCTCTGGGTTCCAGGTTTTTTGGACTTGAGTATTTACTTCAGTGTCTTCAGAGCCTTTCTCCCTCTGTGACTTTGTATTTGTCTCAGCTGCACCGTGCACAGACGCCTTCTGCAGCTGTAAAAAAGAAGCACAAGAACACAAAAATTAATAGGTGCAGCAGTACTTGATGTTTTTTGTACTAACCACAGGTTTGCTGGTAGTATTTGTTACTACAGAACTGTTAGTCCACGGCATTATTAAAGGATTACTTCAATTTTTCAAATCAACCTTCTTTTAGACTGGTTTGTCAGACACTGAATCTTCTTTTCCTTTCGGCTTGTCCCTTTTTTTCAGGAGTTGCCACAATGAGACAACAATTTCCATCTCCCCCTGTCCTCTCTATCCTCAACTCACTCCAACTACCTCCATGTCCTCCCTCACTGCATCCATAATCATAAGAATAATGACCTAAATCCTAACCCTGTCCATCCTTGTCTCTCCTAAAGAGAATCTCAGCATCTTTAACTCCTCAACCACCAGCTCTGTCTCCTGTCTTCTACCTATTCCTAGTGTCTCTAATCCATCCATCATGGCTGGTCTCACCACTGTCCTGTAAACCTTTCCCTTCACCTTAGCTGACTCTCTTCTATCACAGATCACTCCAGACTCTTTTCTCCAGTTATTCCATCCTGACTGTACTCTATTCTCCTGACAGTTGATCTTCAATATCTAAACTCCTGCACCTTCGCCACCTCTGCTCCTCAACCTCAACCTTGTCAGATGCTGAATAATAGCAATTAAACAAACTTGACTTACACTGAAAATTCATGTCACCTCAATTATGGATATGTAAAATAAATTGAATCCAATTTAACAAGTGAGTATCTCTCCATCCAAACCTCTTTCTCCAGGTCTCTGACTCGGTTGTTTCTCTGCCTTGTTTTTAACTTCTCCCGCTCCAGCTCAGTGGACATGTCCCTGATCTTTTTGGACAGTTCAATGATCTTGGTCGCAGCCATGTCCCCTGGTAAACCAGCCTGTCCAAACACTGCCAGGTGCTCCTGGTTTATTTCCACCTTCTTCTTCCACCTCTTGATTTCATAATCCTTCTCGTCCAGCGCTTTGAGGAGCTTTTCGTTTTCTTCTTTCAACAGCTTGAGCTGATCTCGCAGGTTTTTGTTCTCGTTCTGAAATGGTCTTGAGACGGAGTTAGGAGAGAAAAGGAGAGTTGGAGATAAAGAAAATAGAAAAGGACGAATGAGGTGAAGGTGTTTCTCACTTGTCACTTGTGGCCACGCTGTCTCCCTGAAAGCCCTGCTGCAGCAGATTCAAGTCATCACGTAATATGCTGTTGGCGTCAAACTTATCTGGAGCTTTTTTCTTCTTCCAGGCCAGTTTTCTTTTTTCCTGCTGCTTCTGCAGTTCTTGGAACTGAACTCGAAGATCATTCAGCTCATCCTCAGGATCCATCTTCTGTGGAAGGAGGAACTCGAATTCTTTTAAATGTGTAAATATTTTATCTACATCTACAAAAAGTCAATATTTCATCTGAACTGAAACAGCTTTGTTGTCGTAACAACATGGATTAATATATAAACTTTTTTCTTTCTTGGTGATTTTACAGACCAGGGAATAAACCTGGGGGTCATGTCCTAAATGTGGATCGCAGGAAAACATTTTAAATGTTTTATGTAAAATAAACAAAAAATCCCTCTTTAATGCACATGTTGCACTTTAACTATTTATTCTTTCCTCTACATCTGTTATGGGGTCACAGTGGCAACAAGCAATTTTACATTTTGAGTAAAATAATACCAAACCCTCTCTCTTAAAATATTAGGTCCTATTAAAATACCCCTCAAGATCTTGCTGTAGGTAAGACTCAATTTGTTCACAAATGTTCTCCACTTGTCTACATTAAAACCTGGACATCACTCACTGGTTCTTTGTCCAACATCCTCATAAAGAGACTTATAGAAGAACAGTGTTACAGAACGTTGATGCTGTACCTAATAAAAGGACTGTGTTGTTTCCTGCAGATGAAAGGCTTCAAAGGAGTGTCAGCTGCCAACACTGATGTCAGATGATTTTCATCGTCACCGTCCACCACTGCATAAAGTAGGTACCTAACAAATTCTTAAAACACAAAAAGTGAAATTCTTTAACCGGCTAGCTACGTTCTTTGTGTACTGTTTAACAAGTTTAATAACAATAGGTGTATATATGTATTTATATACACACACACACATGGATAGTGCTGCTAATTCCCGGGTCAAACTAAAAATGTTCCTGCAGTGGCGAAAATATAGAATTGGTTTGTTTCAGAAGGAAACTACTAGAAAGATTGTTTAGAATGTTTTAATGTTCACAAGTCCACCATGAACATGGAAAAATATATTCATTTCTTGGCTGACATTTTTGCATATTGACAGATGTCAATATTCACCTGTTATTGTTATCTTTGAGATGTGAGATTATTTGTTTTGTTCAGTTTCTCTTCAGGGAACCAACATTTTTTTCGTGTTTTTCTGTTCAAGGCCATGATACAGGGACATTAATACAACAAACTTATATATTTCAATTCATTTAATTTATCAATTCATTTATTCACCTTCATCTGCTTATCTATTACTGGGTCTCAGGGGCAGCAGTCTCCACAACTGCCACCCAAATGCACTGCACCTGCTATGATCACCCCACCCTGGCAGCTGGTGGATTTGAACCTGAAGCCACTTTCTTAACCAAAAGTTACCTGTTACATGCTTGACAACATGTTACTAAAACAGTTACAGTGCTGTTAAACATTGCTATAATATTATGAAAGGAAATATTTATAAGATTAAATCTTTTAGTGCATTGTTTTGCACGCATACTTGGGAAAATGCCCTCTGAGGTCATTTGCAGTGGACAAAAACTCAACCTACCTACGCTTCTGTCCTGTCATGCTGAAGGAATGTGGGCTGGCCTACAAACACACAAACACACAAGCAACTATGTGTGTTATTTCTAAAATGTAAGCCTGCAGTGATCATTACATCACATTTCAAACCTACAAACCTAATCCTAACTCCTTATTTGGTTTCAAAGTAAAGATAGGAAATCATAGAGACACATCACACTAGTATAACCCAAGAATATATTGCAGTACATAAACTCCCATCAGATGCAGTAAAACTCCATTAGGGTGAAACTAAATCAAACCTGATCTGTATAAACATGAGCTTGGTCTAAACTTCCTGAAGCTCCGCCTCTTTCCGTGCTACCTTACAGTAGCGCATTACATTTGAACTCAAGGAAAATACAAGACCCAGAGCAAGCAGGTGAAATAAAAAAAAAATGCAGATGTTTCAATGGTGAGTCATGTCTGCCTTTTATGTCTGCCGTACTATAAAGCCCCCCGGGTGGAGCAAATTTCCTCTAAGGCCATAAAACTTTTGGTTGATAGATAAATGCAAATACAGACATAGACACATATATTAACATTTGACGGTTACACATTTCACCTCAGAGAAATGATGACTCTACCATGAAGGATAAACATTAAGATGATCTACACTGAAATTAATGAAAAGTTTAAAGTTTCTTTGAACCACCTGTACAAATAGAGTTGAATCTTTTTACTCTATAGTGACATTAGTGTAGGTTTTTCTTTTATTTATTTACTTAAAAAAAATGTATTCTTACAATTTATAACCCATCACATTTTGATCTGAGTGTCTGCTGTATTCTTAGTTATTTTTCTGTAGACGTCTAACGCAGTATTGTTCTCATAGGAGATTTTCCTCTAACTCTTTTATTTCCACCACGAACTGCAAAAACTTGATCCGATTTAAGTACTTTTCTGAACGTCTGAACTTTCCTGGTGTTTCCGCTTCTTTTACTGTTTCAGTGAATCTCTTTCAAGAGTACAGCCGCGCTTCCCGAAAGGCACACGAGATGGCAGCATCGCTATAACAATACAATAGCTCAGACTCGAAGGCGAGACTTGACCAACGAATTGCAGTAGCTGGAAAGTATTTCTGGTAGAATAAACACGTTAATCTCTAGTTGCTTTGAAAATAAGGAATGTTTATGAAGTTGCTAAGATCTAAGGTCAAATACTTCTGCTATTTTAAATACTGACATTTAGGAATTCGTTAGTGTTTGGGTGATACAGAATAGCACAAGGAAGAAGCATCTGTTTTTCATAGGAGTTTCAAACTCACTTAATGTGAGTAATAGTATTCACTATTAGTCTGAACTTGAGTACACACAAGTGTCTCTGTCAGTTATAGGAAGCAGAGTGTAGCACAATGACAATTTGTTCCATAATGTCACACTACTTACTCAGCAAATTAGTTGGCAAGTTTTAACACCAACTTTTTCTTCTTTCGGCTTATCCTTTTTTTCAGGGGTTGCCACAGCGAGTCAACATTTTCCATCTCACCCTGTCCTCTGTATCCTCTACTCTAACTCCAACCACCTCCATGTCCTCCCTCACTGCATCCATAAATCTCCTCTTTGGCCTTCCTCTTCGTCTCTTACCTGGTACCTCCATGTCTAGCATTCTTCTCCTAATATAACCACTGGCCCACCTCTAGACATGTCCAAACCATCTTAATCTGGCTTCTCTAGCTCTTTCTCCAACCCCCCCTGTCTGTGTTGTCCCCCTGATCACCTCATTTCTAATCCTGTCCATCCTTGTCACCTGCAAAAAGAACCTCAGCATCTTTAACTCCTCCACCTTCAGCTCTGCCTGCTGCCTTCTGCCTATTCCTAGTGTCTCTAATCCATACATCATAGCTGGTCTCACAACTGTCCAACATTATTAATTAACTAATGAGACATGGCAACATAACCACTAACACAGGTAGAGGACATCATCAATCTATGGACATCAGGTTCTATTTCACTTTAATTTATTATATTTCTTCTTTCTTCTCATTTCGGTCTGTCCCTTTTTCAGGAGTTGCCACATCTCCCCCTGTCCTCTGTATTTTCTACTCTAACTCCAACTACCTCCATGTCCTCCCTCACTGCATCCATCAATCTTTTTGTCTCCTATCTGGTAGCTCCATCTCTAGGATCATCCTTCTACAAATGGGTCCACTGTCCCCCCTCTAAACATGTCCAGAGCATCTTAATTTGATTTATTGAATTTAAGAAATTATGCAAAAAACTGCAAACTAATTAGGAAACTGAAGATTGGTGTATATACAGTGTATGAAATAAAGTAACATATATTGAAAATCTTTGATCTGGGATGTGGACCTAAGGTGATGATAGTTGATGTGGATGATAGTGGGCCTTGTCTGTGTGTTTGAGACCACTGGTGTTCACCATAAGAGGAGGAGAAGTAAAATGTCCAAAGGCAAAGTCAAAATGCAGTAAAACTCTGGCACTAGTACTACAGTACATGATCACTGCACAAGTTTCTCAAGCTCCTGATTGAATTATACTGTGCCCCAAACATCACTTAAAATCCAAACCCATAAATCAGGCCTATTGGGTCCGATGGCATTTATGAATATTTACTCTCCTCAATGTTGCTGTGAGAGATAAACACTGGCAGCGGGCCCTTCACAGGGGGCTGATGAGATAAACAAAGAAACGGGACGGTGGTTATTTACAGCTGCACCTCCTGATGGGAACCTCCATCAGAGGAGCACGAAGAGTTTATGTTTTCAAAGGGGCTTGTTGACGACAAATGTGTCTCTAGTTCAAACAACTGAATGAAAGACAATTGTTCATAGTGATTTATACACAAACTTATGAATGTTTCCATCAATGGAAACTACCCTGTGATGGTGTAATACACATCATTGTATGTCATGGTATATGGTTTAATACATTTAACCACAATCATGCACAGTAGGACGATATGGTCAGGAAGTACTTACAGCTTCGTTTCAACAAAACATTTATTTCAAAAACAGACACTCCAAATTGCTCCCTGCGGTGCTGCTCCGGATGACATCAGACGGAACAAAAATCATCATTGCGACGCTCCGCCACATCATGTGTTGATTTCCTGACACAAATGGGGGTCGGTGGGAAAAACAGAGATCAATGGCCAAGACAGGGTCTTGCTCCCCGGAGACTGTGAGTGAACGGCTCCCTCTGTCTGTGACTGGGAGGAAGACGAGGTTTTGTTTAGCGAGTCATGCTCCATTCACTAGGGCGAGTCATGGAAAATCCCTTTGAGCTTCTATCCCACCCGGAATGAATGTGTATTTGCACAACCCCCAGGTGACCCTGCATGCACCAGTCCAGACAGATCTATCCATCCCAGACAGAAGCAACTCCAGAGCAGCAAAGCAGCTGCCTGCTCTTCCTGTTCGGGAAATCTTCTTTGTGACCTCATCATTATGGCAGGGTCCAGTCAGGTGAAGATGCCCCCAGAGCCCAGACCAAGAATATCTGCTTTACATCACAGATTTTCAAATGCTACGGTCTAAAGTCGGGCAGCAGGCAGCACCAAACAGGTCTTAACAAATCGGTGCTTGTAGTGACCGTGACTCAGACTTCCACTGAAAACATTGAGCAGCGTAGACTTATTGGAAGGATCAGTGAAAACGGCCAAAGATGGAAATGATGACAAGACATCTGTGCATACTTCCAAGGACAGACAACAGAATTCACATTTGTAGCTTTTACAGTAATGTGGGATGTGGCATTGGAACTAGTGTGTCATGACTCACTTTTGGACGTCTCTTCACAAATGTGTAGTCACATAATATACTGTAGTCTGTATTTTGCATATGTATGGAGACACTGGATGAATACTGCATCAGTCCAAAGTTGGACAAAGGATACTCCTGAGGGATTAATAAAGTTATATCCATCTCAATTCCACTAAAACATCTAAGACAGACAATGTTTCTTCTTAGATGAAGAAGAAAAACAAAAGAGTGGCACATTGGCCCAGAGGCAATCCTGGTTAGGGTAGTGGGTAGGGTAGGGTAGGGTGCCTTACCCTTGGCCCAGGGAGATTCATGAGGTGCTAGTACCGTGCAGTGTGACTTGGGTGGTGGCTGTGGAGACTGCTACACCGCAACCCAGTAGTGCATAAATGGATGAAGATGGTTGGATGATGGCTCAAATGTTAATGTGATATGGAGATGCATTGTGGGTGATCTTTGCTTGGACTCTGCATTCAATGTCTGCATGTGTTACCATAATACAATTTGTACGGCACTGCAGGGGAGTTTCAGTATGGGAGGCCTCTGATATCAATACTGCAAGTGAGAGTCTCCCAATCCCAAGCTTTTCTTCTCTCGCTCACTGCAGGTAGCTGTTGTGGTAGTGGTACATTTTGTTGCTATTGTACTGTAAATTGTTCACCCTATTGTCCAGAAAATACAATGTTTTTTGTTTTGTATGTTTAGTTTTTTAACTTTAATTTCAGACAAATCTGAATATTTGGACAACCACTGACAGCTCAGCCTTCTGTTTCCTGAAATGCACTTCCTTCATCAAGTTTGTGAGCTCTCGTCTCCAAAGACACATCAGCTTTTGTGCAAAACCACTGGTTTGGTTTTAGCCAAACAGGTGCCCCCACTCCCTGTCCTCGGGACAGGTGACATGTTGTAGATCATGCAGAACTGAGCTGCAGTTGAACACAGTGGAATGTGCTTCAGTTTTAGTAATTTACGTCATTCAAGTAGAATCCAGTCATTTACCTTTACTTGTGGGCAGGGCAGGAATGGGAGGGCCAAGCTGTACAGCAAATGAAAATAAATAATGGAACAAAGACATTATCTTCACCAGATCCGTCCACAGTCAACCCTCCATTTCCCTCAAGGTGATTAATTGACCTGTCCTGCTGCTGACATCTCAACACAGCAGTTTAAAGCTGTTTTCTTAGTGTTGAAGAGGCAGCGATACCAGCTCGTGGAGTGTGATTGATTTCCTCTGTCTGGGTTCCTGACTCATTGACTCTGTGCTCCATTCATCCACACTCACACTTGTTGTCCCGTGAGTCATTTGAAGGTTCTGCAAAATCTTAGTGTGTTTGGAGTAGCGAGAGCCAAAGAATGAGTCAAAGCAGAGGAAGTGAAGGACAGACGAAACCTAATCAGTCTTGCACACGCAGAGACCCAACAACCTCTGACTCCTCTCGTCCATAAGACTTCTTTCACGTAGGCGCTTGCAAAACTTTTTGCTCATTTTTCAGCAGGGGTCACATTTGCTACTCCAATCGACTACCGCACATTTCCTCCAACTCAGCAGTCAATTAAAGTAATCAGAAACAGGTGTAGATGTGCTGCCATGTGTGTATATGTGCGGGTTGTACTGTACACACACACACGCACACACCAACAAGAAAGGAAATAAAAGCGTCATTGTTAATACATGTGAAAATCAGCAGTCGTGTGTTTGTACAGATATATCTGACTGACACAGGATTATTATGTGTCTGGACCACAAAGAGAACAGAAAACCCTGCACTCTGATTAGCTGAAAGTCGTCACGAGGACGAGCTAAACACATGTGACGCGAGGGGTTCATGCAGTAGCAGGGATCAGGGGATTGATGAATAGAGGGAGCTGTGCAAATAAACGTTCCCACTCTGTTATTCCACTGACGTATGCCTTGGTGATAATGACCAATTCAGAGCATGGATCGGACTGATGCTGAAAATACTTGAGGTTAGAGTCTAGATGGAGCGTGCACTGTAGCGCAAATCATTGGAAGATGATAGTTAATTATGTCTCATTAAAGATGTGATTAAAAATCGCTTATTTTCATAGCCCATTCTTTCCGGTTTTCTGAACTTTTGCTGCAAATTCCACTGGTGTTAGTATGCTTGAGCATTGGTCACAATGCGCCACCCTACAGGCCTGGCTTGTGAACTGCAGGGGCTGGAGTAAAAACGAAAAATTCTCTTGCGCCAGATCTGTTTTACACCCAGCATCCTACGGCAACTGTAGTCGTATTCTGTCACAGCCTTTTCTCTGTTACAAGTTGTTTTGGTATGATGAGAACTATTACACCCTTGACATCACTTCTAAGATAATCTACACCGCATTTTACAGCCCAAAAGTTTATATTGTTTTTGTTTTTTTCAGAGAAAAGACTTTAGTCACTGAAAATGAGTAGTGAAAACAGGTTATGAAAACAGTCACTGCGGTCTGTCTGGAAGTACCAAAGTGTCTTGAAATACCCACAGATTGGAATAAACAAAACATGTACAGTGGTGCCTCAGCTTTTGAACATAATCTGTCCCAGGTTGGTGGTCGAGGTCTGATTTGGTCGAGGTCTGAAATAATTTTTCCCATACGAAATAATGGTAAATTCATTAATCCGTTCTGGCCCATGCGAAAAGTCCACTTTTTTTCAATAAAATGTGTATCTAATCAGCAATTTAGTCCTAAACATGTAGATGTATATTTAATATCTTTTTGTCCTCCTTCTCAATGTACGTATTGGCCACCATTTTTTCCAAAAAAAACGTATTAACTACAAGCTTCTCATATTTACATACATGGCCATACACAACCTTGCCCCTCCCTACCTATCTGACCTCCTCCACATTAATACCCCCACTCGGTCCCTTCGATCCTCTTCCTCCATCCACCTCTCTGTCCCACCTGCCCGTCTTAGTACCATGGGAGCCAGAGGTTTCAGTCGCTCTGCTCCTCATCTCTGGAACGCTCTACCCCCTGATCTCCACAACTGCAACTCTCTCACAATGTTTAAAGCACAACTCAAAACACACCTGTTCCGTACAGTTTACTCCACCTAACCTCCCTCCTGTCGATGTCCTGTTATGTGTTGTTATTTGTTATTTGTTTTTGTCTTTTTCCCTGTCTTGTAAAGTGACCTTGAGTGCTTTGAAAGGTGCTTATAAATTAAATGTATTATTATTATTAAAAGAGATCGGTCTCATCGCAATTAAAAACAGCCTTTACGCACCCGGCGAACTGGATCAGGTATTTATCGGCAGCCTTTTGGTTCGAACTCGCGGGCTCTCTATGTCTAGTCACACGATGGAGACCAGTTCTCTGGCTAAACTTTTCAAAACAGCCACGACTGGCTTTAAAAGTAAAGCCCTTTTTTATCACTTTCAACATTCCCCTCGCTGCACGTACCCGCAACTTTCTTTTTTAGATCATAAATAGTGAGAGCCCTTTTCAATGATCAACGCTCCGGTGATGCTGTCTCCAGCCAACTCCTTTTCCTTAATAAAAATAAACAGCAATTATTCCATTTCATCTAGTATCTTGAATTGAATTTAGTTGAATTCCGAAGAACACGTGGTTTGGCTTGACTCGCCGAGCGCGGCTGCCCGAATGGTGTCTCGGCTTGACTGGGGCCGGTCGAAAGCTGAAATTCAGTTGAAAGTGGAGGTACATTTTCAAAAGAATTTTGGTCGAGAGTTGAGTTGGTCGAGGACTGAGGCGTTCGAAAGCTGAGGCACCTCTGTATTGCTAAATTAATGAGGGGTACATCTGCAAAGATTTTCTCTATGTCAGGTCTAAAAACCAAACCTCCCGAACGCTATTCTAAATATGTGAAGGCCACAAACACATCTTGGCTGCCAACAGTGCTGCCTGCGACATTCACTTGCATGCCTGTGCAAGAACGCTTACAATAATTACCCAGTTATGGACCATCATACTTTGTTAGGAGTAATTATGTTA
>JAFBJS010002422.1:308749-337112 GCA_016785265.1 Paraplagusia blochii
ATGCTGTCTCTAGCTCCAACTCTTTTTCTTTAGTAAAGATAAGCAGCAATTATTCTATTTCTTCTAGTATCTTGAATTGAATTGAGTTGAATTCTGAACGAGAAAGAACGCACGCGGTTTGGCTTGGCGTAGCTGCTCGAATGCTCTCTCTGCTCAACCCTGGCCGGTTGAAAAGGTGAAATTTGGTCAAAAGTGGAGGCACATTTTTTTCGAAAATTTTGGTCAAGGGCTGAGGCGTTTAAAAGCTGAGGCACCACTGTATTGCTAAATTTAAGAGGGGTGCATCCGCAAAGATTTTCTCTATGTCAGGTCTAAAAACCAAACCTCCCGATCGCTATTCTAAATATGTGAAGGGCACAAACACATCTTGGCTGCCAACAGTGCTGCCTGCGACGTTCACTTGCATGCCTGTGCAAGAACGCTTACAATAATTACCCAGTTATGGACCATCATACTTTGTTAGGAGTAAATATGTTAGCTAAGACCCCACTACTGGGTTGTGTAGAATAATGCTTGGCTTTTAGAAAACAGGCAAGATTTCCGATGATTTCGAGGTAGTCTGGCCGATATACCAATCACTGCATCTCACCACCACTGAACTAGTTTAGTGTTATCCAGATCATTATTTGGATGAAGACATAGAAGACGAGAAATTATTAAGCAATTAAAATGCACCTTGTGTATTTATGAGAGAACACATCCAGAGTGTTGGCAGAACCCTGAGACACTCCTAAGAAATTAACATTTTCTAAATGTATTTATATATCCATCTATAATGCATGGGGCAGTTGGTGGCGTAATGGATTAAGAAAGCAGACTTGGGTCCACAAAGCCCCAGGTTTGAATCCCCTACCACAAAGTTAGAACTGATGTCCACTGAGCATGGCACCGTTCCCACTCACAGCTCCCCAGGCGCTCAAAGTTGCCCACTGTTCACTTGGGTTAAATGGAGAGGTCACATTTCGTTGTCTGTCTGTCAAAAATGTTCAAGTAAACCGGATACACCGCTTAATGTTGTATGGGGCAGTGTATACTGCATTTTGACACCAAAGATGAAGAATTTAATGGATCTGTGGAAGTGAATGTAATGTTTTCCACTCTATTAGTTAGAATGTTATGTTTATCGTTATAACATTTGTATATCTATAGAAATATTGAAGGTGTGGTTAGCCCGTGTGTGTCTGTGTGCATATGTGGATGTGACTGAATGGTGATGGGAGAGTGACGGAGCTGACGAGAGCGAGAGAGAAGAGTTGTTATGTGTTGCTGCTGAATGTTATTTCAATAATTTTTCCTAGTACGGAGGCTTCTGACTGGTCTGTCACAGCAGCAACACACTATATGTTTTGTGTGTTTTGCTTAATCCACCTCATGATATGGTGCCCTTTACATATGGAAAATAGACCATTGATATGACAGTTCAATGAGACTGTGCCTAGAAAACATTGCAGCTTTGGTTTAGAAAATGAGATAATTTTATAATTCTACAGCAGATAACTAGATAACACATGATGCAACACCTGAAATTCATTGTTTCTTTAGCCTATTCTGTACAGCCTTGCTGTTATAACATTATGTATTGCTGTTTTTTTCCTCCCTTGCCTGTCTTGCCATGTTCATGTGTTGTAAAACTCCTCTGCACCAGTGGCTCACCTACTGCTGGACTCACAGCAGAAGATTTCTGTAGAAATGGTTTGTTTCTCTGGATTTTGTTTCTGTAGAACTACCCCGTGTGTGTGGGGGTGAAGTGGGTGGTATTTCCTTTTTTCTGTAGAGACAAGATCTAAAGCGGTGGTTCCCAAACTGGGAGATGGGTTACCTTGGAGGATACTAAGTTTTTTTTGCAGGGGAGCGACAGGAGGTCAGAACAAAGAATTTCTTATATTTGTGCCAGTGAGTGAAAAATCAGTGGTTTTTCCTTCTTTTGTGCCTTGTGAGGAGGACAATGTGATGGGCAGGGCTGCAAAAAGAGTTTGGGAAACACTGGTTTGAGGTGTGTAGGCTAATGTTCATCTTTGAAAGTAATTTTCTTCCATCCCTTGGTGGCATCTGGTTACCTCTGCCTTGTGATTCCAGCACTGACCTTGTTTTCTAAATATTTCCTGCTTTAGTTTAAAGAGTTTTACAGGAGGGCAGATGTTATATGATTCAGAAGCTCAATAATCCCCATTTTGGAACCGGGCTCCAAGGAACTTCAGGCCTACAGCGATATGGAGTGACAAAAATATTGGCTGGCACTCTTTTTAGTTTAAACAAAGCTAACATTTCAAATGCGACCCCACCATTGTCTTTAATGAGCCTGGATGTATTTGTCATTTAGTCCATGCCGGGGAGTTGCAGTCCTTCATGAGATATTATTCGACCACCAAGCTATAAATCCCCAAACCTATAAACTTTATTTCACAGATTCTGTATTTGTACAGGCCCACGTGGATTTACTGTAAGGCATGGTTTCTGTTATTCTTGGTCCAGACCTTGTAAAACTTAATGCATGAACACTCACCTTGAGCCCTGATGATCAGGTTGCTGGTTTAATAACTGGGGATGTTTATAGGAAACTGGTTCAGTGATAACCCTTGACCCTGGAGTGCATTATGTTCTCAATGGAGTTTTGAAGAAATTCCTTTAAGGCTCTTTAAAATGTTAATGCACTTTCTGAGTTAGGTTTTTAAAGAAGACCTCAACAGTGGTATCCATCTAACTTATTCCGCAAAACCCACAGATGATTGTTTAACTTGTGTCTTTTTGAAGTTGTTCAAGTCAGCTTGTTTGACAAAAACGCACCAGAATCTAAATATTTCTGAGAAAGGCAAATGGCATCAAATGTATCTAGTTTTTCTAGGTTTATTAGACACTTTTAAAGCCTATGACGTCAAGGCAGGTGGACCGCACTTTGTCCCAAAGCACCCACAAACATGTGACCTCTACCTTTTAGACTGCTAATGAATAAGCCATGCATGAAATCACCGCTGACTGACTCCACCCTACACTACAGACAAATGGAATCCATTTATGGTATTTTTAGCCCACCTTTAGTCTCCTATGTGACCCAGCTAAGCATGGGGGGATACAACTTTCAAATACAGGTTTGAAACTAAAACTGCACCCGGAGTATCTGCAGGTACTAATATTGAATAGATAGCTTCTTTTTTTAATCTTTATATCTTCTCCTGTAAGCCGGATGTACATTGCAGCCATATGCTGCTTTCACTGTACTAGCGATTCAGGGGTGATCAGTTCACAGCTCACATCTGTTCCCACACTATACAATCAGATGGTCTGGTGTGATTACACCGGTCACACTGTACAATCACACGTGACACGACTAACTCCTACAGCCATAACAGCTTTGTATAGTGGAGGTGGCTGCCAAATGTGTTTCAATGTAATGTAAATACAGATGGTGAGGAAAAAGCTTTTAGATCAGATAAAAAAAATAGAAGAAATAAATTTAAAAAAAAAATAGAAAAAACACTTGAAGGTTGTCACAAATTAAAATATAAAAAAGAAACAGTTGTAATTCTCTGACAAAGAGGAGGAGGAAGAAGCTGATGAGTATAATGCTGAGCAAACAAAAACTCTTAATTGCACCATTCTGTGCCTGGACACGGAGAAAAGAAAAGCTGACAATGTGTATGAACAAGGGCATTTCTTGGCTTTCAATTCTGCCATGCTGCTCTGTGTTATTTGTCCTCACTAACGTTTCTATGTTAACGCATGTGCTGCGTGACATAATGGAGGGAGTGACGTGGGCAAGTAGAAATGGCAAGATTTCAAACAGTTTTTAAGGGAACATGAAGTAGTCAGCAGGCAGTCATATGGTGTAATCCCTTCTCCTAACCTCATTTACATTGTACGACTCAAACCAAAGATTGGCCCTGATGCTGATCAATACATGGCTGAATCTTTTTATGGGGCAGTTGGTGGCCTAATGGTTAAGGAAGCAAACCTGGGTCCGCAAAGGCCCCGGTTCGAATCTCCCTACTGCCAAGTTACCACTGAGGTCCACTGAGCATGGCACCTTCCCCACCCACAGCTCCCCGGGCGCTCAAAGCTGCCCAGAGGTCGCATTTCGTTGTGTGCAGTGATGTGAATCACAATGTCACAATGACAAGGAGTTTTCTTCCCTTTCCTTTTTGCCAAAATCACACAGTGCAGGCTGGACTTTAGTGTGTCACCACCTGCCACTGCTGAGGCTACATTTTCTCTTTGCATCTTCGTCATGAGTGTTAGGTTAAGCATTTAGGGTCAGGTACTGGATCAGATCAGATTTCTGATGTTCAATCCTGAAATTTCAACCAATACTGATGAGTATGAGAGCAAGTCTTCTATCCTACAATAACATGCAAATTCATTTAAAATCAATTTTAGCAACCTTTTTGCGATTGTTGTTGAACGAAGGTGGTCATATTAAAAATCTGAATAAGGATTGTGTGACTGTGCGTCCTTCCTCTTGTCTCTTCTTTTTGCCTGTGTACTGTATGAATGAGTGAAGGGGTTGTGAACATTTGTGGGCTGTTAACACATCAAACACCTCACGCTCAATCTGCTCCTCATTTTCTACCCTTCACTGTAAACTACCATCAATCATGGGTGTTTGGAGACAGACAGAAAGCAAAGACAAAACAGGAATGTGTGTCCAGTTATCATATGTGTTACAAAAGGTAATTGAGGGCAACTAAACCAGTATTAACAGCAGAACAATGACTGTTTACACAGCTGTAGTCTCTGAAAAATATTTGACATAATCTTAATGACTGAGGGAGTAAATAACATGAGAAGAATAAAAACATTTTCCTATTATTTTCTAGAAATATTATGACTCTGTAAATATAACTGCAAATATTTAAATTCCACTGTCTATCCATGTATTGTAGTGCTGATAAATGGTAGCTACAATTCAAATTACAAACATATTTGAGAGGTGTTATTGTTTCATCTAAGCACGTCACTTCAGGCCCAACGGAGTCTCCCACAGTCATCTGGATTATTTAGGACTGTAGACTGATTATTAAGTTGCCTCCTCTCAGATTTGACTGAAAAAAAATCCAAAAATATCAGTGGTACCAATGGAAAATCGTAAATGTTTAGTCAATCTATGTGGCCCCCTAAAAAAATCTGATAAGGTTTGGGTTAAAATCTAAAGATCGTGATCCCGGACTTAGAAGTAGGGTCGGGAGCGTTGTCACCCAGGAGGAGCTTGAAGTAGAGCTGCTGCTCCTCCATGCTTGCGTCACATGAGATGGCCTGGGCATCTACATTGTATGCTCGCCGTAGGCCTCCCTCGGGAGGTGCTCGGGTCCTGTCCCACTGGGAGGGTAACCAAGAGCAGTTATTTAAAAACCAACTGTTGAACTTGAATATTTGAGAAAATGACAATTTCTGACACTGTTCTCAAACTGTTCTTGGCTTTCATGTGGATGGTGTGGCATCCCAAATATGGTCACAGACCAAATAGGATCTTTTTGACCCAGTTTCCTTATGTGGGTACAGATAGAAGTTTTTACCAGGGAAATATTGGCATATTGTGATTAGTTTAAATAGATACAACTCCTACTATGAACATACTATGAACACAGCATTTCAAACTGATTTCTTTTTAAATTGGATTGTCACTGGTCATTATTGGCATTTGAAATCCGTCAAATGCAGAAAGGTCAGGTGATCCTAGTTACTTTTCTATCTGCTATCAAGGTTAAATGACCTTTTACATAGGAGATTATTTGTGGTGACATTGTTTTAAACAGTGTCGATAAACCCCCTGCATAGTCATAAGTTTTAAGGAAGAAAGGAAAGCAAACTGTTTGTCACTGTAACTCCACCACTGTACACAACAAAATGTGACCTCTGCATTTAACTCATCACCACAGTGAACAGTGGGCAGCTCTGAGCCTTTGATGCCCAAGGAGGAGTGAGTGCAGATGATGCCATGGGGACGGTCCTTAACCAATAGGCCACTACTGCCCCATAAATCAAGGTGAAACCACTTGACATCAGATTTCTAGCCTTTTCCCAATTGTCCACATTATGTGGGCACCTAGTCTGCATGCAGCCATATTGTTCATCTTTACCCTGGACTTAGGAGCTGACTTTGGAAAGAGCTGCTGCTCCACTGCCTGACAATGTTGAGATTCTGGAATTTTCCTTTAGCAACAGCTCACTTCAAACATCTGAGCGCCACATGCATCCAGTCCATCATCTGCTGCAGTGTAGCACCTGTTTTCTGTAAGCGCCTCTGTACCTGGAAACTGACACAGCCCAGCACACACAGTCACATACGATTGATTCACTGCACTCCGAGTGTAAACACACCACCAACACAACACAGAGAAAGGATGTTTTACTTGGCACGAGAACCAAATCCTTATGGTCCAGAGCTCGCGTACCAGTTGTCCAACTGCTGTGAATGACTGTGGGTGATGAGTTGTTTAATAGTCTATGTGATTCCTCATCTAAAAATGGTTTGGAGTCAACAAATGATCTAATGTTGTTGGAAAAAGCAATATCTGCTCTTCTACAGAAGATATATTCTCTACATATTCTCTATACTCCACTATTACTACTGGTGTATTGCACAGTGTACTGTACTTTCAACCATCAGAATGTGATGTGTATTATTCTGTACTATGCTTTGCTATGTTATTAAATACTATTATATACTTAAAATCACTACACTAAGATACACTATACAGTAGATTACAGTATGCTAGACTAGATACAGTATGGGGGTAGGATAGGACCAGGAACGAGGTAATCAGAGGGGCAACACAGACAGGAAGGTTTGGAGAAAAAGCTAGAGAAGACAGATTGAGATGGTTTGGACATGTTCAGAGGAGGGACAGTGGATACATTGGGAGAAGAATGCTAGAAATGGAGCTACCAGGTAGGAGACGGAGAGGAAGGCCAAAGAGGAGATTTATGGATGCAGTGAGAGAGGACATGGAGGTAGTTTTAGAGTTGAGGATACAGAGGACAGGGGGAGATGGAGATTGTTGACATGCTGTGGCGACCCCTGAAAAAAAGACGAGCCAAAAGGAGAAGAAGAAGACTAGATACAGTATATTAGTCTCTGCTGTACTTCTGCTGTCCTTGTTTTGTGAAATATTATAATAATGTAGTTTATCAATCTCTCACTCATTCAGTGTCCAACTTGTATTTCATTACAGTTGCTTTTCCTCTGCATTTGAACATTTTTTTCCAGTTTTCCCTTTCATGTTAAGCTGTTGAAGTTTCGTCTTTAACAGATTCATCACATCACTCGCCACTGTAAAAGCATGTGGACATCGTGAACACGTAAGACATGATTGATGTCAGGGAAGTGTTGGAGAAGAAGAACATGCATGTTCAACTAATCTGCTCAACCCTAAAGAGAAGGGTTCAAACCTTCAGAAACAAAAGTTTCCATTTTCTCTACTTTTTGACTTCATCTCGTCCATAAGGCAGAAACATCTATTGGAAGAAGACATGGTTTTCTTAGCCTCCTAGAATGCTGAGACAGGGAACAAGGCTTGAAACGTTATAGCTCTGACCTAAATAGATTTCACAGACACCCACTGGGGAAGCAAACATATGTAGAAAACATTATGCTGCAAGGTGAGTAGTAGCAGCAGCAGCAGCAGCAGCAGTCATCCCTGCCCTCAAAGTCTGGCACCGAATACGGCTTGGTTTAGCTCAGTACCATGTGAGCCTCCATCTGTAAACATGAGGAAAGGGTTTTTGGAGTAAGTGATGCCAAGTGTTACATAACTTTGCAGAGACATGCGGATTTCAAGCCTCTACGAACCCAAAACCCCGCCCTTATTTAAACCAGGTAACCTCCACAGACCATAGTTGGAGTTCACCACAGACAGGAGGCTTTAACTGCAGTAACAGAAAGATTGAAGGAGGAAATAGGAAAAAAAGGGGGTACACCCCCAGGATGTGTGGGAGACGAAACGTCAGAGTAGAGAATTTAAGACAGAAGATTGATTATGCATCATGCTTCGGGGGCCTTCTGGTCTCTTGAGTGTAGTGAAAACCTTTAGGTTTGCAAAATGCCCTGTAATGTACGGTGGAAGTCCAGACCGACTCTGGGAGGGTGGGAGAAAGGACAATCATCCGTACCAAAAACCACCATCTCCCTGTCTGAGGCCTCTTTCCATGAGACGCTGCGGAGCCTCCATGGTGAGCACCAGAAGCTACTGACATTAAGTCATGGAAAATGGGGGCCCCAAAAGCTAGTAATTGCTTAATTGGTTAGCCTTTCTGCCTCAACTATTTCTCTAGTCTTTATTTTTCTCTGTAGCCTCACATGTTGATGAGAGCATAAACCCAAAACTGTCTGAGACTGAGAGGTGTGTATGCACACAGTCTCTGTGCTTACACGTGCATAGGACTATTGATTTTTGGAGTGCCTGTCTGTGATTAGTGGTTCTCAGATTTAGGGCTTTTTATTCCACATGAAGCCACAGAGTTTAGATGTTGAGATGCTGGTCACAGGGAATCCAGTCTGGATCAGAATGGGATGATGATGGGTGATGAGGGTGATTTGTGCTGAGAACTGCTTTGATTTTACCAACTGTACTTTATTAGGTACAGCAGCCCTCATAAAAAAATAGGCCCAATGACCAGAACCTCTGAAGATTACTCTCCTAAACATTTAGATATTTGAGAACTTGAACAGAGTAGAGATTTCCTAAAACTTTGTCCAGGATTGTTGCATGCCACAATGCATAAATGAATTGATATATGTGCCAATCCTTTTTGAGGTTCTTTCAGTAAAATGTAACTCAGGGTTTTAATAAATTCCAAAAGCTGGAGTCTCAACAGGAACTCCTGAACTTTTTCTTGTTCTGTAATGTCACATATGCTATTATAAAGTCTGCTGTTTCGACAGATACTGGAAGATCAGAATCTTTTTGGTTGAACCCTCAGATGCAGGCTTTATTTCTGGTGAACTCATTCAGCGGCTTAAGCTTATGGTCTATGAAAGTCGGTAGACCCTATAACCCCTTGAGGTCCACAGTGAGGCCCACCATGAAACTAAAGCACTGCAAAGAAGCACAAGAGCAAAAACGAGTCAGGATAAAGTTTATTGTTCCACGAGTTCCTATTCTATACAATGACTTCTACTCAACAGGAATGTTTCCGAGAGGCACGGCTTTAACAACAACTCTTTCCATATGTCCCATTGTCTAAAAGATAATGGTAGTTTGTGCACAAAGAGGTGCAGTTAATTAACTAGGTAATATCCCATCTCTGGAGTTTACTATAATGACACTATTGTGGCTAGTGTTGGAATTTATTGGTCGAAGGAGATCAGATCTATCTCAAGAGTCGTTTTGTTTTCCGAGATACAACAAATTAAATCAACTCACGCCTGTGTGACTTATGTAATAACAAAGTATTTATTTGAGCAGTGCTCGTAAAAACCGTCACACCTCAGTAGTCATGTCTTTATTAGCCGTAATAGGATAAGAATATTAAGCAGTAATTGAAAACAAATTTTTGTCATTATTACACTTGTTATTAAATCTCATGGTCAGTATTTCCTCTGGACCAAGTCCCAGATCCTAACCCATTAGAGCTGACGGTCAGGGTTTCGAAGACTTTATCATATTTAGAAGGACCTACGGATGCTCCAAACAACAGTACATGCATTGTCCTCACAGTGTCGGTTCAGAGGTGGCGTCTTACTAGTACAGACTTTATTATTCTGGATCCCAGAAAACTGCCGCATTGCACTGATTTTTACATGACACCAGTGTAGTAAGTTTGACTGCTAGGAAAAATAAGCACATTTTCTTGGAAGCGAGAAGTCAGACGTATCATCGGCGACCGCGTCTGAGAAAGAAATCAACATCCTCCCTGCAAAGACAAAAACACTGGAGTTAAAAGGCTGCTGTGTGTTTATGTGGTTTTACTCTTGCCACCTGATAATTATATTTATCTATCAGCTTTTCCATCATACACAAAATCTAATCTAGTGTTTTATAAGCCTTTTAAAAAATAGGAAACATACTAATAAGGAGCCTGATGTTGACGTTATTTAATATACACTCAGGCCAGCAGCAGTTCTGGAACCTTTTATGAGCTGTAGGTCATTTCATTTGATCTGAAACACAGACGCACCAGTGAAAACATAAATATCTGTGTGTTTTTATCACAGTTTTTTTTAGGTTATCCTCCTTGTCCTTACCTACCCTCAGCCCTCTTCCCCTGACCCTAAAATCAACTAGGGGAAAATACAAAGCACAATCAACCAGACAAAAGGAACAAAATCTAGACAATGAACTAATTCAAAGATGCTCCTTGTAAGCATCGTGCAGTCTTGTCATGAACTGTTTGGTACTCAAAAAAAAATTTGTGTTTCTTCAAACAATGATATCACCATTCATTTTCATGCTCTCGTAAATTAGAGACAATAGGGTTGTGGGTTTGTGCAGTAATCGCAACTAAAACACAATGTTCTCCATAACAGGAAATTTGAATATCAAATGACCATGGATACAGAAATAAAAACAAAAACAAACAAGAAAAGGTTCCCTGAGCTCAAGTCACTGAAGATAGAAAATATTTCTAATGCACTTTCCAGAGTCTTGATATCTGGATATGGTCCTTGAAGGATTCTTATTTTATTTCCAGACTAGTTAAATACTGAGAGAGCCAACAACAATAAAGGTTATCATAAAAACAATATTATTGATAACTCAGGCTGTTAAACATATAAAATTGTTTCAATCACAACATAAATGTGGATCAATTGCAGGTAATCCACTGTAAGCAACGTAGTGATTGCAATTTTTATTATGATATCAGACACTTCGGTGACTGGAGGTTGAAGGACCAACAAATACATCGTGGGAGTAAATGATTGGATGTTGAGATCCAGGAGATTTAATGAAACAGAAACTTTCTAATTGTGTAAATATCAATAAGTGTATCAATGTAAAGTAGATGCAATTGTTAAATTACCAGTTAGGATTATTCTCTTGTGATATATTCACTTGTGATAAAAAGGAATTCTCACCAATTCAATAACAGGACACTTTGAGAGCCATGCTCTGTACTTAAAGTATATATCTGTATCTTTGTGCTGTGGGGAAAAAAAATTGAAAGTATATTAGTTTTATATAAACGATAAAGCCTTACTTCCTGTCTAACCCATCGTCAGCTTCACCTCCTACACCTGTCTCCACTGTGTCAATGTTGTTCATCTCTTTCTGGTGTCATTCTTCACTAGTGTGTCTTTTTTTTTTACGTTTGACACCTTGGTTTCATTGGTGAAAGGCTAAACACAAATATTCTGTTTTGTTGATTTCTGTAGAAGGGTTTTCATGTCCACGTAGACTTGTTGGGAGTCAACATTTTGTCTGTTCCATACACACACACAAGTGTTTCATTAGTTTCCTTTTCACTAGTTTGGTTCTAAATGCATTCCAAATGGAACTGGTTTAACGTTTTTGCTCTTAAATCTGAGAGATGGACTTGGGGAGATGAATTCCTGAAACGAGTTCTACACGTCACCTAGACAGTGACATCATCTTTCTTGATCTAAATGGTGATCTCATACTTAATCTAACACATATGTGCAGACCTACTGCTAATGGTTGTTGCTAAAAGAGAGTTAAATTGCCTTAAGCCAATTCTGACAAGCACATTGGTCATTCTTTCTACGTGTAACATTTGGACTTTAGAGGAAGTTAGCTGAAGCTGATTCCTGTTGATGATAGACAGCGTAGGGAATCTACCTCTAATGCAACACCCACTGAGCCTCATGATTACTTTTCAAGGTTTCCAGCGTGTTCAGCTCCCAGTCTTTATTTTCCACTCGTTAAAACCAGCACTCGCACCTCTGTGGAGCGTGGCAAATCTCTCTGCTCATCACTTTTTTCTACTGAAATAATAAAACTTGTCGACTCAGCGCTTCCTGCGCTTCCCACATTTGTTTTGGGTCTGGGTCTGGACTTTATAGGCTGTTGCATGCAGGGCTCGGCGGTGTAGTCATGGGTGCAGTGGAGGTCCATTTAGAGGAAACAGATGCTTACAGAAGCTTACATGAACTGTTGATGATGTCAGAGTGGCAGAAGTGTGTAGTGGAGGTTTATTAACATGTCTCCAATAACAGTTTTTTTCTATTATAAATTTGACCAATCAGTGCTTTAAGCATGACAAAAGCCAAAATAGTGAGCGATGATTTGGTAACGTATCAATGCAAGGAGACACTGGGGCCATTGTCCAAGTGGTGATTACACATGTAATAGTATATGGTCTGGTAGGAAATGGTGACACCGAAATGGGTCGAGTCAATGCTAGAAGGCATTACCTCATTTGACTCTGCTGAGGTGAGGTAGAGCTGCTACTTCACATGAACCTGAAGCCCATCATTATTAGCTCATAAATGGTTTCTACAAGTAATTTGACGCCTGGAGCAGTTGCCCTCACTGTTAAAATATGGCTCTGAAAAAAAAACAAAACTAAATTTCCCATGCAACACACGCAAAAGAACATTTAACACAAAAAGTTGAAGGATAATAATTTTCATACACAGAATTTGTGATACAAGACAGCAATTGTCTTTCTTTTTTCTAGCAGTGACAGGTAACACAAATCTCTTCCACTAGGTGGCAGCAGACAAGCAAACAATGGATTTAAAGGAGAGAGCCTGATAGTGATCTCTTGCAGTATGTCGAGTCTTTTTATATCATTGTTGTCTTATATACAATACTAAACAGGCCCCAGATCTGGATCTGAGTTGAAAAATTGTATGTTTATTACAAGTAGACGATTTTTAATTTTATTACATATGCTTTTAGTAAATTTTAGTGGTTTGTCATAGGCCCACTGATGTGAATACCATGACGTCCATCAGATGAATTTTCCTCTGTGGAGTTTTGGTCAGTTGCAGGTGTTACCCACTAAAGCTGAGACGTAAATGCCAAGTGTATCATAAAACTTCTTTAGCACACGGATAGTTATTCTACTTTGTTGAAACCAAACACATACCATGTAAATAACAGCATTAACAAAACCCTAGGGAAGGACCATGGACATTTTCTCTAGTTAAGAGTGTCTCTTTTTGGAAAAACTGGACTAATACCGGGAGAACACTGTCTTTTACTGCCTTGGACAGAGACTAAGGCAGAAATATTCAATGATAAATCAATGATTCACCAAACATTTGTCCCTACAGCTAGCAAACTTACCGTAATCGAGATTTGCTTTGAGAGACAGGGCGTTATAAATGTGAAGGGTGTTTTTTTTCAGCACTGGAAAATCAATTTGAACATGTTTACGAGAAGTCTCGGTAAGAACGTGTCTTCAAGTTTTAAAAGACATCATAAATTCAGGGTATGTGGAGAGTGGAGATTTCCTGAGAATCTGAGTAAAGTTTTGAAAGTGGAACCACGTCGGCTTAAAGACCGAGTGATGACAGTAAAGAATAATGAGCGCTCCACGTTGATAGGAAGTCTTGATTATGACAATATATTATGTCATTACAGGTTGACTATATAAGAACTTGACGGCAGTGAATGATTGATAATAATAATCATTATTTTTACCCATAATCTTCATCATAGGTGTATATAAATATGCACATATTACTGTAAATAATTACAATAAAGAATCATGAATATGATTTAACTGTTGCTAATCAATGAATGATTCATTTTATTCCACTTGATGTTGGATGCAATTCTTTATATTGGATCTTTTATTTTTTTTAAACTTTTTTTTATCGTTAAAACAAATACAGTGAATAACACTCCAGGTCTTTACTGTCAAAAAACCCTGTTGTTTTCCTGGCTGTGTCTCTGTGGTCAAACAGAGACAAGAACTCTCTCTGTCATCTGATTATGATTCAGTTCAGCTTCTCAAAGTGTGCAGAATGGTTTAAGGTTTGGTTTGAAATAGATGGATAAACAAAGGCAGAAGTAGCACCAGGGGCAATAAAACGAACTCCGTTTCAAAGCATATAATTGCCCACAGTGTGTAGCATTATTGTACTGTATTTTTTTGATTTATGTAACTCATTGTCCTTCCTCTGAAGACAAAAAGTGGTTTCTTTGTCACCACAGCGCAGATCTGTTTTATTTTATCTCAGCTTTTTGATGGTTTTCTGAAGTCCAAACAGAGGGAACGCCACTGCTGCTGCTGCGGCAGACACCGCTCCTCGCCTGTATGATAGTTTGTTTGTCTCTATCTGGCCTCCATCAAAGTACTGTTATCATTATACAGTTTGTGCAGCTGATTAGTCATTCAGGGGTGGAAACTTCTTGGATTTTGTCATTGATTACAACGTCTACGGCAAAGCCACATCTGAGGGGCAAGAGTTTGTTCTAATTCTACAAACAAACAATAGGATAGTCAGCATCACAGAGCCAGGATCTGTGCTTTTATTTTTTTAACCATCATCTGTTCCTGGTGAGTTGTGACCAGAGGCTGTCTCTCTGTAAACTCCATGCAAAGACTCAAGCTGCTAATCCCTGACTGCTCTCTAAAGGCAGGATGTCAATAAAAGCTTTAACCAATGCTCTTGCTTTAGCCAGACGGAGGAACTGCTCCGAGTCTTTTTATGAAGGCTCCAGTCCGTTCCCCAACAGATGTTGTGTGTACTTTAAAAGCGAAAACAAGAACCTGAGAAAATTTGCACATCATGTTGAAAGTCAACAACTCTCGCTAAAACCTCACGGAGGAGTTAAACAACCTCATCTGCCTCTATGAGGTTTTCAAAATAAAATACAACTCTCTGAGTCATTGAGTAGTTGACACCGTGTTTCCAGTCAAGGGCCCCTGAAGGCCAGTGACTCCGTTTCACTGCATCCCTCACAGGGGTAACACTAATACCACCAAACAGGGTGCAATGCTACTGTGAGTAGAGCAGCACTTAACAGGGCCTTTTATTTGTTATTCTTTTCTTATTAAACCTTAAAAAAAGGGTCAGAGGTGAAAAAGCCTCCACAGTAAAGACTAAAAACGAGGCTGATTATGTAAACACCGCGGTGGCAGTATCAGCAGAATCAGCTGGGCTCAGACAGGCAGACAGCGTGTAGTGACTTCCTGGAGGGTTCGGGGAGAGGCAGGAGGGGGAAAGCCTCAGAGATGTGGTTGCAGGATTGTGAGTAGTGAGAGGTGATGTCATCAGTTAATGTAAGTGAACATATGGACCAGACACGGGGAGCATGCAGTCAGTCATGGGGATGTGGGTTGGGATCGTGCTATGGTCAGAGCTCCTCAGTGGCAGCCTGGTGGACCTGCTTCCTCAAGTACTAGGCCACCACTGTCACACTATATGGACAACAGAATGCACATAAATAAAACACAGAATAATAATTTCTTGGCTTGGGATATTGGGACAATTTTTTATTGAGTACAAAGTGTTTTTATTCGGACCACTTGAAAGGTCAACAATCTAGCAGATCAATCTAGGTTTCCTAACCATTAATCCTTCCCATTATGTTGGCTGTTATCTGTGTGTTGGATAGGAAAAGGTCAGACAATCCTTCTGAGACAGGGATTAAAACTAGTGCCTCTACCAGCAGGTGTCACTGTTTATCTGCAGCGTGGCCTCACACACTAATCCAACCAAAAAGATGCTGAGAGCTGATGCCTGATAAGAGTTCTTTATCAGCAGCTTTGTATGTATGTGTGTGTGTGTGTAGGTATACACACACCTCTGTTGGAATTACCTTCAGGCTGGGGTTTGGAAAAAATACTCAGAATAGGTGGCATTTCAGTTGGAACTTTGTGACATTAAGTGGACACAGTGTAGGTGAAGACAGAAAAAATAAAATTTTACTGTAAATTACAGGAAGTAATGTTTCCTCTGATGGTAGGACACGTCTGCTGAAGAGTATTTGTGAGTTATTGACAGATCCTGAAAGACCTTAAGCTTTTCACTGACGTCAAACACATGGAAAACTCCCAATATTAGAAGAAATATGGCTGTTCAACTGTTGGAAAGATTTTGTGAAAATCAATCTGCCAATTGGACAAAACTGTCATCAGTCTGGAAGAAACAAAGCTCAAGAAAAGTTTATGGTTTCGAGATTCACATTAATAATGTTTCAAGCACAGAGTGGCATAAGAAAAAACAAAAATCACAAATTTTCAGAGTAATTCCAGAAAGTGGAATTTAAAACTGCATTGTCTTTCTTAACTCCACCTTAGACCGGACTTATTAAGTTTTGTAATGCCAAGAACAGATTTTTTTTTTTATAATTTTTTTTTTGCATGAAAATGACTACCGTACAAAAAATTTGACCTGCATTTTATCTAGTTCAAATCTCTAAGGTTTCCAACTTATATTAATAAAAGAAATATATACAGTCATGGAAAAAAATATTAGACCACTCTTTCTTTAATTTCCTATCCATTTAAAAGTCTGCTTCCACTTAATCTACATTAATCTGGACAAATATAATAACAACAAAAAAGGCTCATAATTCAGTTTAATTTCAGAGCTGATTTCTGGCCATTTTGCATGGTTTTATTGACAGTGACAAAAATCACTTCCGTTCCTACATCACTAGCAATAACATTGTACTGACAAATACAGTGCTTTTAGTCATTGCATGGTTTTGTGTTCATTGTTTCCCCCAGGTGATTAACCCTTAGTGGAACAAGGCATTAAGATGAACAAGGAATTGAAGAAAACAGCAGAGTGGACTAATCATTTTTTCCATGACTGTATGTAATACATTTTTACCACCTGTACTGTGAGATAGGCAGCTGTGCGTGGTTTCCAAAATGTCCTTAAATAGAATTTTTTAAATGCTCTTCTCCTTAATTGTTCAATCTAACTTTAGTAAAACCACACTGTGAGACAGAGGATCAGACGAGCTGTGACTCCTGGGAGTAGGAGTGGAACAACACAAAGATATTTGTACCCAGACTCAGAAACCTCCTCTCACGGACAGATGCTTGTACAGTGGATTTTTACCGACATGAAGTTAGAGATGAAAGTAAACCCATCCCAGAATGAGCAACAAGGTCATTTTGGTCGTGTTCCCCTCTAATCACATGGTGGAGAATGTTTTTCTATCACACGAGAACAACCACAGATGTGTTACTGTTTTTAAAGGCTGACACAAATTCCTACTTTCAGAAAAGTCCGACCAGATGATCACGGTGTTGACTTTCTTTTTTTTTTTTTTTCCTGTTGATACAGGACCCTCCGTGAATATATATTCTGATATAAACTTTGAAGCAGAGGAAATGGTTCAGTCTTCAAAACATTTCTCAAATACTTAAGTCATTTGGTTTCATTTGACTTCCACTTGACTGCACTTTATAGCCCGCAATAAAATGTCGTGCATTCAGGCATCTTCCATAACTGCTGTCACGAAACGTCTCTCTCTCGAGCTGTATGATCAAATGCATTGAAAAGTTTTGGACAGGATATATACTGAAGTATTTACTTCACTGACTCCTACTGGGCTGAATATTAGACAGAGACAATCACTTATAGACAGATTGAATAAATACATATCTGGAAAACAGACCACATCAGATTTTTATATCAGCCACCACAGGTTTTGTCAACTTGAACAGCAAAAACATTCAAAATTTGCTGGAAGCAACTGGAAAAAGTTGTTAATTACCCAAAGGATATTCCAGAGGGGTTAATAAAGCTCTGTCTATCCATCCAGTCTCTTCTGGACTCAGCTATAATATGGTTTTCATTAATTTTCTTACCGTGGGAAAAGTGCCTTCTCCCGTTATTATTTGATTTTTTATTTATACTTCAGTGAAACTATTTATTTTAAGGAATTACATGGAAATGTGAGGTTCCATAGACTGGTGTGAAACCACAGTACTGACCACTTATTCATCCTGTGCTCTAATATAGGTTCACTGCACGTCATCTGTCCGACTAATAAGCAGTAGTAGTACAATAGCACAACGAAAACAAACCTCAAACATCGTTACAGAATACACTGGTGTTGTTGCGATGGTGGAGTGCAAACACAGTGGCAATAGAACTGTGAGGACGTGTCATGGGCGGCGAGATAACAAGACACATGTGAAACACATTAGGACAGGGGCAGGTAATAACAGGGGAGGGAAGTAGAGCAGTGCAGGAAGTGGGAGACCTTCAATGGCAGGCGTCACTGTTAGAACAACGGTTCCCTTTAGAGGTGATGCTGAACTTGTGATCATAAATTTATTATTTAGCAACAGACTTGTGCTTGAATCCTTAAAGTATAATTTTAGGACTGAACAAATTAATGAATAGTGCTTCCACTTCCCCCCTTACGTTGAAGAACCTTGATCTTACTCAGTATTTTAATCACAGACTACTTGACACAATTAATCTTTATCGTCCCATCTTGAAGCTGTTCTTAAATAACTACATTTTTTTGTTGTTCTCTTGGATTTAAAGGGTTTCTCTCTCCAATGTTTTTTTTTTTATCCTCTGATCTTAGAGGTCTTAATGGGGATAAATACTCTGTGTTTGTCAAAGATGGATGGATGATCAGCATCTCTTTCATCTTCATCCTCAGGGTCACTGTAACTCTCATCCGCTGTTGTTTTATGCCTCTGACACAGGTTTATCCATTGAAAACATCTGGACACTGGAAGGACACATGCAAGAAACACTGACACAGGTTGACGCACACACTACCTTATATGTACACTTACAGATGGGTTACACAGAAGTTCATGAACCTGTCAGACAACACGACCAGACTCAAGTCTGTCACAGTGCTTGCTTTACGTAGATACAATTTTGTTATATGTGCCATGGTGGTGCGATAATCATGATTAGTTGTGATATACATATTTCAGTCATCAGATTTTGATTCTGTTTGAGTCATGTAGAGGTTCACAACCTCCAGGGTATTTGAAGTAAATCCTTCTGTAAAACCTCCATAATACCTTCACTTTATTTAATACTTTTACTTCTGTTGAACTCAACTAAACATGAGTGTCTGCTGTTGCTTGACAGGAGTATTTGTTGGTACAGGTTTGGTTAAGACATTTTTATTCCTAATTACCAACTACAACTTCAACTTTTATTTGTTTAAAGTGTCAAATCTTAACAACCATTATCTCGAGGCACTGTACAGAACAACTGGAACAAGAAGTCAGATTGAGATGGTTTGGACATGTTTAGTGGAGGGACAGTGGATACACTTGCAGAAGAATGATCCCAGAGAGGGAGCTACCAGGTAGGAGACAAATACCGTTTTCACACTGGCACTTAATTCGGTATTCGCTGCGACGCGAAACCAGTTTCGCTCCCCGTTGTGTTCACATTACAAACTAACGCGCATTCGCTCCTCAACTAATGCGCATTAGCTAATCCACCTCTAGTCGGGAGTTTAGATACCGAATTAACTAATACGGTTGTAAAGCAATAAAAAGTGTCAACCGCTAGATGTTGCTGCATTATTAGGAACAGGATTACAAAGCACTTCCCCATATTTTCTCTCCTATCTTCTTCATTCGTTCTTTGTGTCTCCTTCTCATCGCTTTCATATGTCGCCTTGATCTTTCTTTAACCTGCCCCATTAATTCCTCAAAATTGCGTTTCCTGACAGAATTCATGGTGAATAAAACCGCATATCAACAAGCTCTCGTTACATAAACATGCTATCAAATAGAAACTGGACCATGGTTAGACTAATGCGCATTCGCTCCCTATTGTGTGTGAATGCAAAGCGGGTATCGAATGCGCAGCGAATACCAAATTAAACTGAATGTGAATGCAAAGTGAATGGGATTAGTTAATCCGGGATCGAATCCTGAATTACCTACTTCCGTATTCGATTTCGAATTGAATGAGAAAACGGTGAAAGAGATTGATGGATGCAGTGAGGGAGGACATTAGGACAAAATACCGTAAATTCCGGACTACAGAGCGCACCTGATTATAAGCCGCACCCACTACATTTTTAGAGGAAAACCGATTTTGTACATACACAAGCCGCACCGGTATATAAGCCGCATGTGCCCACATTAAACCATGTAAACATATTTACAAAGAAAGACGGTACACAGAGAGAGTTTTCAAAGTTTTAATAATATAACTTAATAATAATAATAATATAACTTTCTTCCCAAACGGTGCCTGTGACAGGGCAGTAAAACGGTAGCAACATGGTAGCAACACGCTAGCAACACAGTATAACAGGTCTTGAAAAACAGATCTGGTAAAAGAACATACTAGTAAAAATCACGGTAAACCGTCTTCATCTTCCTCCTTTGAACTGAAGCCATCGAAGTCATCTTCCTCAGTGTCGGAATGAAACGGGGTCATATAGACGTCGTCACACACTCCCTCAGCCTCTCTCTCGCTGTCACTGTCGCTGGCACTCTCTTCCTGAGGCAAATCCACTCCTGATTTTGTGCCAGCGTTTCCCTGTCTCTTATACACATCTTACGAATACTCACTCAGGCCATTCACAATTGCACATACGATTGAGGAATTACATGCCTTTTTCATTTGATTGGGCATTTAATTCTCCACAGTTACCCGTGTGATCCGTGTTATCAGTCAGCTGAGGGAGTTGGTCTAGTGGATTATTGGTTCCAGTACTGAAGACAAACACTAACATTTGCAGCATGAATGCTGTCCGCCTTCTTTGTTCTATTTTCAAGCATAAAGTTTGGTAGATGTGCAAAAGGCATGAGCTTACATTAAGTCCAAGCATGCAAATGGAAATGTCGCCTATTTAATGCCTTCCGATAAGAACTGAGCCAAAATCCAACATTGCACAAATTGTTGCAACCTGTCTCTTATACACATCTAATCCACCTCTAGTCGGGAGTTTAGATACCGAATTAACTAATACGGTTGTAAAGCAATAAAAAGTGTCAACCGCTAGATGTTGCTGCATTATTAGGAACAGGATTACAAAACACTTCCCCATATTTTCTCTCCTTATCTTCTTCATTCGTTCTTTGTGTCTCCTTCTCATCGCTTTCATATGTCGCCTTGATCTTTCTTTAACCTGCTCCATTAATTCCTCAAAATTGCGTTTCCTGACAGAATTCATGGTGAATAAAACCGCATATTAACAAGCTCTCGTTACATAAACACGCTATCAAATTGAAACTGGACCATGGTTAGACTAATGCGCATTCGCTCCCTTATTGTGTGTGAATGCAAAGCGGGTATCGAATGCGCAGCGAATACCAAATTAAACGGAATGTGAATGCAAAGTGAATCGGATGCAGATTAGTTAATCCGGGATCGAATCCCGAATTACCGACTTCGGTATTCAATTCCGAATTGAATGAGAAAACGGTGAAAGAAATTGATGGATGCAGTGAGGGAGGACGTTGGACAAAATACATATAAATTGTGTATTCCTGCCCAGGGCAGACCATCCGCAAACTTAAGAAGGTTGCGGATGTAGGTGAGACAAGAGACCAGTGCGCATCTCGACACTTGCCAATAATAAACAGATACAATTGGGAGAATCAGGTCAATCTTCAAGATATAACACTTATTTCAATCAGATTATCAGATTCTGTGCAGCCTCATACCACTACTGAAACCACTGCAATCCCACTGGGCATTTATATCTAGGCAGGAATGGTAGTCGTCATAGTCAAAATTCCCCTTGTAAATATTTGACAGGCCTGAGAAACTGGAGTTTATTTTTTTGACTAATTCCCCCACACAGTAAAATAAATGACTGGGGTGGTTTTTTGATTTGGTGAAACCTAAAGAATAGGATAAAAAAAAGCACTTATTAAGGGTTCAGTGTGGTCATCTGTGTGTGCCCATGGGAGTGTCTCTCTTTATGGTCACATAGGACAGTTTCTTACCACACTAACCACCCTGCGTTTATTTACGATGCAAAACACCAGTCTCTGCAGCTCTACATTGAACCCTCGCTATTCATGAAGCTATAATCACAGCTGAATGGAGACTCTGTCTCTACGATGGTCTACATGCGGGGCATTAATCAATACGAGTTACCAAGCTTGAAGGGACCTGCAGCCCGACAGCTTTCACTGGTGGCGGTGACGTTTGGTCTTTTGACTTTTTGGTGTAGTGGATCATTGGTACCAGCACTGAAGACAAACACTAACATTTGCAGCATGCATGCTGTCCACCTTCTTCGTTCTATTTTCAAGCATAAAGTTTGGTAGATGCGCAAAAGGCATGAGCTTACATAAGGGCAAGTATGCAAATGGAAATATCGCCTATTTAATGGCTTCTGAGCCAAAATCCAACATTGCACAAATTGTTGCAACACTAAGTTTTTGATTCACTCTCATTCTTCTTCATCCGCTTATCCATTACCGAATCGCAGAGGAAGCAGTCTCCACAACTGCCACACAAATCACACTGCTCCATACTGTGAACCTCTCTGTGGGTGGTGAGTCAACTGGAAGTTATGTTTGTCGGGACAGTGCTACGACCAGGGCACCTCAGTGACAACCTGACAGCTGGAGGATTAGAAACTGTCTTAAACGTTGCAGGACCCCACAAGAGGTTCCATTATATTTGAGGAAACCTATGCATTGTGTTGTTGGATTTTCAATATCCAAAGAAAAAAAATTAATAATCCTACTTTCCTATCACTATTACATAAGTATGCTAATAGTGTTCTGATTTGGAGAGATTTGGACATCCTGACTTATACTTGTTTACGCTAGGGAAAATATTTTTTCACACAAACCACAATCATGGTCTTACAAATCACTGGTGATTCACTTTGGCCCAGAGGCAATGTCTCTGTCTTCGGTGTGAAACTCCATGGTTCACCTCCTGGGCAAGTTTGGATCCTGTTTAGGGTGGTTAACTTCAAGTGCGCTAACCAACCACAGGGAGGTACGGTACAGTACAACGGAATTTGGGTGGCAGCTGCAGAGACTGCTGCACCTGGGACCCTGATAACAGATAAGTGGTAGAAAATAGATGAAAGGATGCATACTGCCATTCTTTAAAGCAGCAACAGTCTCATTTGCGCATTTATGTTGCAAGAGTCCCAAGAACTCCACTGTAAACATATACTTTAGATGTTGCAATGCTTTTAAACGTTTAAACAACATCAACCAACACAGTCTGACTCGGACTGTGGTCTCCACAACAGCATCATGGAGAGTGCATTTGATCACTGGGCCTGGATGTAAATATTTAAGATTGACGACACGACTCAACTTGGAGTTCCATTTCCTCTTCCTCCTCTTATAGCCACACATTTGTCACTGTATAGTTCACCCTAAATGAAGGCTGTGCATTTGGGTGGATACCCACAGAGGTCAGCGACGGTTGCAATCATTGTTCTCACAGTGTTTCTCAGGATCTCTAATGCAGTGAGAGGAAAAACGAGTGTGACTCTGATGCTGCTCCTCTCACATTACACAGTGTTGAAATACACAGCTGTCTGTGAAGTACTTTTATTGTTAAATATGGTGTTGTGGGGCAGATGAATATGATCACACACTGAGCCCGTGACAGTGTTTACTAGCAGCTGAGGACAGTGACATAAAAAGACCCTGTTCTCTGCAAATAAAGCGTAATGAATTTAAGTGCTCACTCCAGAACAATAAACAGTATTTATTGTAATTGGTCACATCTGGGCAGTAGGCACATGTGCTGGTTTAAAGAGCTGGCCGTCGGGCTACAGGCAGGCGAGCGGTGCGCGTCTGATCACTCAACAGATGGTACCAGTGTCGTGTCCCATTATGAGGTATTTGGATATTTGGCCGGAATGTGGCAAATATTTGGAGCCGCTGTGGTCGAAGTGTTTGATCACAGTGTGAGTACAATGTGGCTCTCCATCTTTCCTCCGCTGACATGTGGTGACAAGCAGAAACACGAGGATTTGCATGGGGGATAATAATAATTTCATCATTTATTATGATTATTATTATTATTGCATAATAACACATCCATTTCCTTTCAGAAATGTGGAGTATTTAAAGTCTTTCGAACGATACGTCTTCTAATCTTGGTTGTTTTATGTATTTTCAGCTGTTTGAAATGGTGGCCAAAAAATAAGAAATGTATTTTTCTCAGTGTAAAACTTTAACCTTTCACGCTGGAGACCAGATGTGAGCTGTGTCTTTAAGACAGGCCATTTGAGGTGCATTGAGAAAAGTCAGTTGAGGAGAGACTTTGAAGGAAAACTATGTAAAATGTGCAACTGGGTTGGGATCAAATACTTCTACTGCTGGTAGACTCACATATTGTACAGAAACAGCAGTAGACAATTCTGACTTCAACCTATAAAACATTACAATTGAACCATTCCCTGCTGTGCCTCCTTTGATTGATTTAATAATGAAACGCCCCGAAAAAATAAAAATACACAGACATATATTTTGGATTCATACATCTTAGAAGTAATTGTTTTCATGCACCTTAAGCCTTTTGATTTTGTTCTAATGTTGCCAACATTCATCAGTTGGCAGCAGTGTGGTTTGATGTGTAGAGGTAGGAGGCGGACTGTGTGCGGCTGCCAACAGCAAAAGAGCGAGAATTTAAAAACAACAGCAATACCATTTACGGCTTTGAACAATAGGCTGCCTTACGTTTATTCATTCCACCAGTGCCACTTTGGCAATGGTTTCTGCTCTTCTGTAGGAGGCAAAATACCATCCCAGGCAACCTTAGTACTGTTTATACTCTTTTTGCACCACATTCTCCACTCAGTCGTGTTGTGCCACATCATGGGGAGTGAAGCGTCACTACCAGAATTCTAACCAGCTCGCTTCAATTATGTCCAACCACAACCTTGCTGTGTAACTTTTTTTTTTGGTGCATCCTATAAACACTGTCAACAGATGCTGGTGACAAGCTACTTCAATAAGTTCAAGTTCATCAATCTGCGTAAACACATCGGGCTCCTCCCCTTTCACTGGTGGTTGGCGGGAGATCGTATCCTTCCTTATTCTTTGATCACAACAAACTGCAGGTGGCGACGTCAGCTGTATATTATGGGTCAGCTCATTCAGTCATAATAGTGCACTGAAAACATTTGACTCTGTTTTAACTTGTTATGTTTTATGCATTTTGTTTCTGTTATAATTTGGGGTATTTACATGTTTTTTAGCAAAAGTGAGATGTATACGATATGGAGCCTGTTAGAACAAAGACCAATTGAAAAATGTGTCCATAAAAATGCTGAAGCCACACAATTTTTCATTAAAACCAGACATGACCTGCTTTAAAAATTGTGCTGGGTACTAGCTAAAATACGTACTTAATGAATCCACTAAGGCATGGGTTCTTAATCTTTCAATTTGAGGCCCAAACAAGTACAAAGTTTTCAGTTGGTTAATGGTCCATGGTCCACAGGTGCAAAAATTGTAGTTTTTACAGCCCTTAGCACAGCCCTAAGGTTGACAATCACTGCCCTAAAGCCAGGCGTACAATGTGTGGTTTATTTTTTTTCCTATCATCGCAGCAATTGCTTTTCACACTGTACAAGGGAATCACAGGAATAATCAGTTTGCAGCTCAAGAAAGATGTTCCCACACTGTACAATCCTATGGCTGGTGCAATTGGACTGCTTACATTGTACAATTGTACATGACACATCTGTGGATTTCAAACTTGATTTTCATCAATTTGTTTGCTACGTGATAATTGCTTGTGGTGACCCCATACATCGCACAATTTAAGTCGCACGTCTTAAGCCAAAAATCTGGCTTCACTGGTGTGGTTCTCTTCTGCAGTGCCCTCTCATGCACTCTTTGGTGGTTGGGCCTCGTGTTGACCCCTCAACCCCTACATCCCCCAGGGCAGCATTCACAGCTACTTCAACTAATGTTTTTCTAAACACTGTTATTCCTAAACCTTGAATGAAGGAGGTCACTTACAAATGTGTGCAATTAGCTCAATGTGGAACCAAAAGGAAAATAATACTATAATTAAAACATAATGTATCCTGTACACTGTTCCCCACTGCCCCTCCAAAACTAATAAATACTACAAATAAATTCCTACCCGTTAAGGGAAACAGAAAATTCCGCTCCAATGGGCCGTCGGCTAAACTACAATTCAAACCAATGGCCTCCTACCTTCAATCACCATGGTAATCAGGACTGTCTCACTGTCTCCCCCCATGTCTTCACAGCAGATGAAGGGATTAGTATTTTAGCTTCATATTGCTAGGATTTTATACCCACTGTATTTACCAGAGAAAAACAGTTACCGTCACTAATCCTGTTCTGACGGAAATTAATATTTCTTTGTTTTATTGCAAATTTAAAAAACACATTTTCAGCTAAACGTTATTTGAATGTAATAAATTCCTTGTCATTTTTATGTGCAAATCGTAAATATAAATGACTGCTTAAAAATCCTTGATCACATGCAACAAGCTAACATAAATATATCAAATGGCAATGATTTTCACTTTCAAATAAAATTTAACTTTGAAAAAGACATAAATCAAGTTCTTACAATCGTACTGACTTAATTACATGCGCTCTCTGGTGATGTAGCAATGGTTAATACTAAACTAATAAAACATTCTTTAAAAAGTAAATTACTTTATCTGGATGTAAGGATCATTATGACATTATGTTATAACAGTAACATGGACACGAGTGGTCAAAGTGACCCCACATCTTGTCTTTTGCTGTTACAATACTACTGCTGTATTTCAGTTAATGCCCTGGGTAAGTCGTTAATCAGTCTGTAACTATGCCACAAAAAAACAAACCCTAAGTCCAGTAATGAATCTTTGTGGCAGAGTGGCCACATGGACTGCACAACCAGGATTTATTAATGCCAGGAGAAATTCCTCAGAATGGAAATCCACAGAGCAGACAGAAAATGTGAACCAAACCTGGCAACTACAAAGACGTCTGTGACATTTATAAAGGCCTCTGATTGGTAAATGCATAAAAACAATAGTCACAAAGTACAGAAAGGAAATTATTTAACATCATTTGCTGCAAACTGGATGAACATTTCTGAAGGGGAAGGACAAATAGTTCTGTGAGTGCTGGTGAAACCTTCCGACAGCAGGAAATTCGAAGATTTTTTTTTTTTAGTGTCATTGCATAACAGAGTGAGATATTCCAGACTAGACTCAAGGCTGGAGAGTTCTAGGTGACATAACAGCGCCATCTAAAGTTATTTATGAGGGTTTGTGTTGGACAAATATTAAGAACAGAGTCATTGGGATAGTAATGGATGTGTCACAGAAATCATTTTAATTTCACTCAAAGAATGTGGGCCCTAATGACGAGGACAGGACTTCTCACCATTGGTATGTCTGGAGGAGAAGGTCGAACGAAGGACTTCATACTTTCCACCAAAGCTACCATTACCTCAGTGGATCTGCTACTATACTTTGTATGAATGTGTCATTGTCTCAGAAGGAATTATTACTCAATGACGTGACCCACACCAAGCAGCCATGACAGTCTGATTGGGTTTATGACATAGATTCCATAAACTATTTAGAGTCACATTACAGTTGGCTACAGGTGAGATGAGAAAAAAAAATCATTCCATTAACTCATAACATTAACTCTAAACCTGCCACACGAGAGATAAATGAACCTGGTGGTTAATGAAGTGAACATGTGTTTTTGAGGTAAAAGGTTCACAACCTCATGTCCCAAGGTCTCATGGAGGTGAGTATGGTACCATTGTTGCATACAAATTTTAGGCAAGTGGGCATTTCCTTCCATCCATCCGCTACAAATGCTAATACATTACCAGGTCACAGGGGTTGCAGTCTCCAAGACCACCACCCAAATCTCACCATACCAGTTCCTTACGAGCATTGAATCTTGCCCAGGAGGTGAACCCTAGAGTTCTGTGAGGTCTGTCTGTCTGTCTCCGTCTCTTTCCCTCTCCTTTTCCCTGCTGTGTTCTGGTGTTGGGTAATTAGCGTCATCACAGTCACCTGTGTCTTTGTCATTAGTCTCACTCGTGCCACCTGGTATCGTTAGTATATATACCCCTCTCCTTCACTCATCATTGTCGTATGTTGTCATATTTAGAGCTGTCGTGTCTTGTCATGATTGGTCTTGTCAGGTATTGTGTTGGTAGTTTTGAACAAGTTTGATATTGAGAGTTGTATGTTCTTCTGTAAGGTTTTGGGTTTGGTCTTATGTAGCCAAACCATTTTGAAGTTAAGAGCTAAGAGTTTATGTACATGGTAAAGTGGTATCTTTAGTTAATGTTTAGTTTGTTAAATAAATATTGGAACACCCAAGAAAAGTCTCCCAGTCCTGCGTTTGGGTCCACCACGTCTTCGCTGAAGAAACCCTAACTATAACAAGTTCCACACAAATTACAGATACTGCCGTGGTAAACATTATTAGACCACTCTGCGGTTTTCTTCAATTCCTTGTTCATGTTAATGCCTTGTTCCACTAAAGGTTTATCACCTGGGGAAACAATGAACACAAAACCATGCAATGACTAAAAGCACTGTATTTGTCAGTACAA
>JAFBJS010002422.1:337144-360384 GCA_016785265.1 Paraplagusia blochii
TGTTATTGCTAGTGATGTAGGAACGGAAGTGATTTTTGTCACTGTCAATAAAACCATGCAAAATGGCCAGAAATCAGCTCTGAAATTAATTAATGAACTTAGTTATGAACCTTTTTTGTTATTATACTGTATTTGTCCAGATTATTGTAGATTAAGTGGAAGCAGACTTTTAAATGGACAGGAAATTTAAAGAAAGAGTGGTCTAATATTTTTTTCCATGACTGTATATTCACACTGGGTCAACGGGCACATTATGTTTGTCAAATATTAAAATTTTAGTCTGTCTAATTATAGGAGTGGTATTGATTAGATCAAATAATCACTTTCTGCTTTTTTCTGTGTCAACAATGTTGATGGTCACAACAGATAGAGGTCAGTGTTTCTAACTGGCGACAAACTGAAAGACAGTTATTAGTTTAGGGAAATCACCAAAAGTTTAAGCAAAAATCATAGAGTTGTTGTAATTTGTTTATTTGGATGATGTCGGCTAGAATGAGGGGAAGTCCATCTGGGGACAGGGCGGAGGTTAGCGGTCAGCTGCAGGACAGAGAGAGCAGTGGTGGGCGAAGCAGGTGCAGCATAGTTAAGCGCTTGGGCCAGGGTCAAAGAGAGAGGTGGGGTGGACTGAGCAACAGAGAGAGGAGAGCCAACCTTATACTGTGTGAACCCTTGAGATGGCACGTTCCCACAGCCAGGACTGGACGGCACAGAAGACTTTGCCACAAGAAACAGTTTTGCCATCAGTGTTGCTGTTCTGTCAGTCAGGCTGTCAGGTTTGCTGCTATGGCACAAGTTGAAGCATCTAAAACACATGCTGGAAGTTGTTGATGAGATGTTAAGATCCAGGAGATTCAATAGCACTAAAAGTCTTTTCTACACCGTGTGTAAACATGTGTCAGAGCAGGGAAAAGTGCCTGGAAATTATTGGATAAAAATCTTTAACTTGGATTGTGATTAATTCTAATTTGCACAGAGCTAGAGGAAGTGCAGATGGAAAGTGAAGGTGAACGTTAAGCTTATTTATGTGGTGCAAAACAAGAAACATCTTATTTTGAGCATTGGACACAGAGTTAAGATCCTAAGATACCACAGAGAAACACTAAAGGATTTCCGGAAAAACAACAAATATCCAATGAAACCACCAGCAGTCAGTGTGGGTGGTCTCCTGAAAAGATTATTATCCTGACCTTAAAACAGACTTGTAGTCCAGTAAAGGTAGCCAAACTGGAATTACTACAAGACTGTGTTTTTGTTTTGTAGAATTACTAATTTTACACAATTTTCTGAAGGCAATTCCCAAGGAATGAATAAAGATCTGTCTGTCCGACTGTCATTCTGTATAGGGATATATATATATATGATATATTGACTTTAAGGGTTGCTATGATGCAATCAAACCTAAACAAAACTCTTAATGTCATAGAGTTCTGGGCGGTAGCTTGACACCTAGTTTTTTTTATGGTAGTTTAGCCGTCATCACCATTACAAGAAAGCAGGGCACGGTGATTGGCACCAATCCGGTGGATACTCCGTCCACACAGATTGGTGCCTACAGTTATATGAATTATATGTTAAATCATGATTATCCTGACTCTGACCTCTGCTCACAGACAGAGCTGTAAACCGTGATTAAAACACAGACAAGAACAATCTACACCACAAAGTTACTTTATTCACTGAAGGCTGAAATTCTCTGCACATATTTTTTTCATGAGCAGTGCTTTTTGTTGGACTGGAGACTGAACGCTGCGTTGAATTTACCTTATGGCACACGGGTATGATTTTGTCCTCTCTTTTTTCCTTTATGTTCAAGCCCAATATCTTTAATGCTCAGCTCATGTGGAAGCAGAAAAGAATGATGCTCCAGAGCCAAAGATCACGCCAGCATTCAGTCAACATGCGCTGCATTGTTTTCCTGAACCTGATCTTGATTTGTCTGAGCAACACGATTCCAAATAACCCAGAAATGTTGATAATATCAGACGACGTGTTTGCATGTTAGCAGCGTCTAGACCTTGTCTTCAAAGACCACTGTTCACATTTGTCAAATGCGCATATTAGACTTTCCGGCTGATAAAAGACAGATGGTTTACTCAGTTTGGTGTTAAAATTGTGATCATTCACTGGCTTGGCCATTTTTTTCTCTTGTCTTTCTTTTTTTTCTGTGACAGAATAAACAAAGACTTTTGAGTTGGGCCAAACAGCTGCTCTCTGCGGCTTCATATTTTTCCAGCCAATATGTGTGCAAACAATTTCCATCAATTAAAGCACAAAAACAAGAGTTTCACTGAGGAGGATTTAGTCCAGCATTTGATGCGGGGATAATTTGAATGTTTTTTTCATTTTTTCCTGTGTTGTTTGCTTCACTGTTTGCATAACAAATACACAGTGTGTTTGTTGATGATGATGGTAAATGGTATCTGAACATAATTCCGATTTGAGGTTATGCTTTGTAAGCCGATGTTTTGAACCTTCTGCCTGTCTTGCTGTAAACAAACATCTGTGAAACTTTTTTGACTTGCAGGCCACAGTGGGTACCAAAATTTGACAGAAATTGACAAAAATTTAATCCCAGGAAAAGAAGAGCTATTCTCGGGAATCCTGGGATTTATTTGTTTATTTTTCACTGTAAATAATAATAATAATACATTTACCCTGTGTACGGGCCTTATTAAAATATCGTTCAAATATTTGTGCCAACCTGCATGAAATTATTGTATTTTAGGTTACAATTAGTGATGCAAAACAACAATCGTTATAGCCTAAATAATATTTTTACACAACCCAATTTAAAAGCAAACTATTTCATGATCTGTTTTTAATACATTAGGCTGTCTCCTAAAACTAAGTTTATAAATGTAGGGCCAAGCGGCTGCAAAAGAAGAAAAAAATATGCGTGCGCTCACCTCGGGGGAAGCGGCTGGGGAAAAGATGCTTCGCAATACCCTTTGCGGTCCGCGTTACTGAATTTCCTGGGTCCGTCTTAACATTTCCTGATTCCTGGGAAATGGTTCTAATCACATTTCTTCCCGGGATTAAACAAGATTCTCAATCCCAGGTTTAAAGGTCATTTTGTACAGGGCCACAATGGAACATAAAACAGTACAAAATTACTACATACAGGAAACAATCCACATCTCCTTATTGTCTTCAATCAAAAATAATCTGTCAACGTTTCCCCAAACCAGGTCTTTCACTAACATTATAGAGACTTAAAGACGTTTTGTCAGAATGTATTGATCCTTTACCAATGGTGTAGTTAGTATTACTAGTCAACAATATACTAAAACTGGCTAAGTGTTCCCTGATATAGAAAAGGTTGGGAACCTCTGCTTTCCATTATTTACAGGGATGTGGGCCTTGCAACCACAAGTCGGCATGAACATGCTGTGTAAGTGTGGGAAGAGACTGTGGAGAATGAAAATGCATCAGTCAGCAGAACGCACTATACAGTATAAGTAGTAGGTGGTAATTCCTAAGTTTTTAATTTGAACTGAAACTCAAAGAAAGAGAAGGGAAAACATAAAGAAAGGAAGTCAGAAGAGCACAAATGAGCGTGCCATGTTCAGAGCTCCCAACACTGTAATCAGCTAGCTTCTCAGTAATCATTTTTTCGGGTCGACTCCCAGCTTGTTTTCAGGGGGCTGCCTTTATTGTGGGGGTTCCAGATCTTTAAATGGAGACGAAGTTAAACTCAGCGCGTGAATGACAGCCGGCAATCAGTGGAAACCAGGGGGCCCCGTTCCCTGGTTGTGTTGCCAAAAATAAAGCTCAGTTAAAAGGAAGATTTACAGGGAAGCTACCACCCACACACACTAGGTATATTAAAGTTAGAAGCTGTCAACCCAATAATTACATTTTTAGTTCAATCCCAGGCTCTGTTTCATCAATGTCCAGCGTTTGCACCCGAATGTTCTCTGGTGCAGCGTGTCCTGATATGCACCTTTCACCGTGGACAGTTTTCACTCTGAAAACAAGTTCTCTGAAACGCCGCCTACATACTTTCTAGATGTTATTCCTTCAGCGGGAATAATAAAACTCCCATCATGCATGCATTTACTGTATATGGCTTCCACAAGGCAAGAGTAATCAAAGTTCAGAGCTTTCAAATTCCTGTATGTTGGGGCTGGCAGTCCGTGACTTCTGAGTGGCATCTCTGCCAGGAGTCCCAGAGGTTTTGAAGCAGCCACATATGTAGTTGTTATGACCAAGGAGAACCCTCCTGTGGACACTGAAGATGAGTTCTTCTTCTAAAGCCTGTTTCAACTCAATAGAAATTAATGTAATTAAAATTTTTTAGCCTTAAAGGAAGATCAATTCCTTTATTTTTCAATCGTGTCAGACAGGTGTTCAACAACTGACCTCTTTAAACTTTTATTCATTCAATAATCCTCTTATCCGTTGCCGGGTCTCATTGCAGTAGTCTCCATGACTGCCACCCAAATCACACTGCTCCATACTGTCAGCGGTGTGTCCACTGGAAGTTATGTGGGTCGGGACAGTGCTATGATCTGAGCACCTTAGTGACAACCTGGCAGCTGGTGGATTAGAACCTGAAGCCTTCTTGACCCAAGTCTGCTTCCTTAACCACCATTGCCATCCAACTATTAACTTCAATTTGAAAATGTTATATAATATATTCACAGAAGGCTTACCTATTATGGGTTAGCTAGAATAGCCCTTTATTTCCCATTCTTTAATTTTTTAAATATCTATACTACCATTCAAAAGAATTATTTTATATGTAACAATTACAGCATTGGTATTGTAGGCTTCTAATCAGCCATTATCCTTCTGACACAATGAGGATACTGTTGTACCATTAGAACACTGATGTGATAGGTGCTGGAAATGGACCTCTATATACTATGGAAATATAGCACCAAAAAACAGACATTTACAGCTAGAATTTAACACATAGTTTTCTTTCAATGACGAATGCTAGTGTGTCTATCTATCTCTCTCTATCTCTATCTCTCTCCCTCTCTCTCTCTCTGTCTGTCTGTCTGTCTGCCTGTCTGCGTGTCTGTCCAGCTGCCCGAACGCCCGTCCGTCTGTCTGTCTGTCTGTCTGTCTGTCTGTCTGCCTGTCAGTTGTAGTGTTGACCTAGTACTATGGAAAAAACAAGTTCTGCTCTGAGGGTTCACTTCAGGTCTCCTGATGCTCCTTATGGTTTGTGCAGAAAAATGCGAAGATCAAATGTGTCTTTCATTTATTTGAATTTCGAGGGCAGAAGACTGTTTTGTTTTGGGGATGATTTATTTCAAATAAAAAGTCAGCAAAGATTTTATGAATTCTGAAAATACTTCAAGCTGTCGTCGGCGTAAAAAAAAAAGTCTGCCCTTGCAAGATGTAGCCTTATAAAAGACAGAGCCATCAAGCAGCAGATACCAAGCTCTTCTTTGGCTACAGAGATAATGAGCAGCAGCCGCCAAAAAATCTTCTGCTTTTCACTGGGTTCTTGAATATTTTGTCATTCTCGAGGTATGAGCTGAAAAACCTCTTTCTAATGATGAGGAATAATGTCAACAGATAACAATAACACAGAAAAGCCTCTTCAGAACTGACTCCCTGACAAATGGCTGCTTAATTTGTCATCAAGCTGTTTCTGTTCTACTGTTCACAGCATTAACACTTACACATGTTTCTTAGACATGAATAAAGTGGAGAGGACGACCACAGCGAGGAAGACAAAACATATGCAGCTCTCAGCGTTCCACACGGAATAAAGCATTTTTCTTTTTTAATTGTTTCACAACCAATGAGCATATTTTTCTCTTTTTTTCAATGCATTCACTGACCTAGTTGAGTGACATTTTTATTAACCCTTGATGAATTAGCATTTGTGGTTGTGTCTGATCTCTGAGATGTCAGATGGTATTTATCAGTGGAAAAGACCGGGACCAGGACAAGTATTGCGACATCCTGTTTTGAAGAACACATCAGTAGCTAACTGGGTAATGGTTCAGACCATGAAGGGGAATTTGGGTCATGCCGTGGGCCTCCAGTCTGGTAGGACTGAGTCCAAAATCTGTCCTTTATCTATCTTTTCTTACATTAGAAACATTCCCTTCTCAATAACCATAAAAAGGCGGTGATCCAATCTTTCTATCCTATAAATAAACACATACCAACCCCTTAACTACACTTAATACCAGATACGTTTCAGGACACACCAGCCGATCCAGAACTATACTTTACAAACCAATATACGTTTATTCACATGTACCTGCTGACACTGACAGAATGGATTATTTTGATTATGACTCATTTTAGGCAAAAAAGGAAAAAAAATGCATTCCTTTTCCTAAAATACGTGTTCTCCCATTGGTCACAGATAGACCATATATCAATAGAGCTTTGTTTATGTACAAAAAAATAACATGAAAAATTCTTAAAATCTAACTCTTTTTACACAGTTGTCAGAGTTAGCAGAACAGAAAGTAAGAAGAGATTTAAGCCTTTCCAATCTAACCGAAGAACTGTAGTATTTCCATGTTTCTGCAGTAGAACAAGCAGCAACACTTGTGGACTGGTGCACATCCTGTCACCATCAAAAGCAGTGAGGGAGTAAGATGTTGTCTGATTGGCACGATTTCAGACGCAATAGAATATTTGAAGAGAAATAGAGAGAAGAAAGTATTACCAACACTAGTACTGGTAGCTGTTGTTAAGTCCACCTCTTCAGACAACCTAAACTCTTCATGTCCAAACCATTCAAGCAGATTTAAGGACTGATGAAAATCATATTCAATCCACTCATTGCATTTTCCAGATAATGTTTTCAAAATACTGAGGGAGTCTTGGTGAAACCAAAACCCAGACTTGAAACGCTCAAGAGTCTTTGAAAACCTTTATGGGAGTTTATTGCGTTGGCTGCTGCTTTCTAACAGCCAGCGGGTTAAAAAAAGGAAAGAAACTCAGAGGCACTAAATCACAGAACGTGGAGCCAACATTTAAAAGTAGTAAGGAGAAGTTTCCCCCTACGTTCCCAGCCTGTCGAACTGCAAAACACAAGTATGTGTAAGTAAACAAATAAACACTGTTTTACAAGTTGGATCTCAACCACGTATTCAATGGCTTGACAAATATTTATTTATTTCTGATTTATTAACTTATTTACATATTCAAATACATTCAAATAAAATATGAAATATAATTTTAGCATAATTGTTTAACATCAGTCAAAATCATTATGGTTGGATAATGTAAAAAGAATAACTCAATGCCTTTAATGTAACGTGTGAAGTCACTAGATGGCAGCATTGCAGCTCATCATATAATGATCAAGGGACATACCTATCTTATTTTTACCCCTTGTCACTACTGGGTGACAGGGGTCACAGTCTCCAACAGAAGTTATGTGGGGACAAATTTTCAGCTGGTGGATTCGAACCTGTAGCCCTGCATACCCTAGGCCACTTCCTCCCTGCTAGGCTAACACTAATGCCCATATATGTATATGTACTGGATGTTGTTGGCTTTTAATCAAGAGTTTAATCCTTCATGGCCTCTCAACTTTATCTATTACAAACACACATCTGCTCGACCAGGAGTGAATTATAAATGATGAAAAATGACATGGCTTCGTTGAAGACCAAATAGTTCCTTTTTTCTCCTCGCAAACCTTCTGCTTTGCTGTAGTCCATCCCGAAATGTGTGAAATCAGTCATGGGCCCTTGACGCACTCTGAGTTGGACTTGATCAGGTTTGACTGCCGGCTGAATTAATTTATGTGATTTTGATGGGAGCTCAGTGACAAAAAATACCCAAAGCCAACAAAGAAATATTCTGTATTTTATTATAATAATCCCATCTGTAAAAACTCTTCACAGCCCCCAAACCAGGTAATTTAGAAATCTGGGAGTATAGTGCACAGTAAGAATAAGCCCCAGGAACCAAATCACCTCAGCATATTGGTTATTCACGCCCACCGTTGGGAATAATCACAACTACACAAACTTTAACATTTAGAGAAGTTACAAGGCCGATAGTGCTTCTCTATTTTGGGCGTGTTCCCATTTTTGAAGTTTGCAGAACAAAAAGTTGTTTTCATTCTTTTTCTCTACATCTTTATTTTCATTCATGCAAAGGCGCCAATTTGACCAGTTTCAAAATAACAGTTCACTCAATGATTAATTAAGTATTTTTACTCCTGGTTAGTCAGGCAAGAAATCATCCCCACTGGGTTCTCCGACTTCACCTCAACCAGTAAATTTTCTAACACGACGACCACATAGCACTTCTCTCCTCTAATTTAACTAAACAACAGCCTCAGCAGTGACTCTGTGTCTTCACAGTCAGAGAAGGGTTACATAACAAGAGGTCCATCCTGAATCAAGCAGTTTGTTTTTTTTTTGTTTTTTTTTTTTGTAGGATAATACGTAAGAGTTAGTGACCCGTAATTGGTTAAACACATGCAGTACAAGCCCCTCCCCACCAGGCTGACTGAAACCAGGGAGATGGAGATGGAGAGACCGGGAAACAGACAGGCCATTAATTAAATAAATGAGGCAGAAAAATGTACATCTGCAGCTTCCTTAAAGGAGAGCCAAGCAAGAAGCAAATCACACTCAAACCATCAAACACATCTGTAAAACGTGCGTCCACCTTGAAGTGTGATTGTTGTTCTATTACAGCTACACTAACAATTCCTTTTTAGATTAGAGTCTCACGAGGCATAGGGAAAGCAGACAGTTTTTAACCAATCATAGCAGGGTTTGAGTGAATTACAACAAGACTCCCACTGTGCCTCAACATGATGAACACAGATCAGAACCAATGCATTAAACTGTATCTTTGGACAAACTGGCATTGAGCACTTGAGGATTTTAGCCTTTATTCAATACTTTAGTAAAACTAAATTTAAAAAAAAACAAGTAAAACTAATTTCCCAGCCCGCTCTTTGACGTTTTTACTTATTATCGTTTCACTTATTATTCACATTTACTTCACAGCTGAGCAGAGTGTATCTAATCTCTGACGTTTTTCTGCAGCGCCCCCTGCCTAACAGTGACACTATCCATTCACCCATTGTCATGTACTTACCCGTTGCCTAGTCGCTGGGGCAGCAGTCTCCAAATCATTGTCACCCAAATCATATTGAAACGTAACTTCCTGCATACTGGAAGCTAACCACCTCAACATTGCCTGTGGACCAATGATGAGGGTATTAGTAATTGGTTAAAAATTCTAGTAAAATGTATTGTTTGTTGGATTTAAAACCTGGAATTAAATGTGAATTTAAAAAAATATTTAAAAAAAATATAATTTATTGCTGTCCCTTAGTTTGGAACCTACTAATTGATGAATATGAGTTTGAATTTTCTTTTTCTCCTTTATGATTGGGATGATTCCAAGATAAGTCTTCAAATTTTTCATTCCTCTTCCTGGGAGCCAAGCCATTCCCAGATCAACAGAGTGCAGAAACGACCTGGGAACATCGCTTTTACTTTGGATGCGTTAGCGAAACGTGTTCCTACCATTTTGGCACGAAACAAAGATGGACCAGGGAAAGCGTTTAATAGTATTATCCAACTTCAGTCCATTTTTGTTGTGGTGATGGTTCTGTTTTGTAGAACGAGCTGATCATAAAATATAAACAACGTGCAGCAGCATTGGAAGAGTGGCCCACAGAGGAATGGTGTGAATTGTGACATTATCTCTGACAAATGGTGGTTCACTGCCAATGTTTTACTGCTCACTGTACTGATTTTTCCAGTAGTTTTAAAACAAGACAGTTTAAAGAGGACAAGAGTAAAGTATATCTGCCTCTTTAGTCTGGACAGAATCCACAAACCAGTAACATTAATGGATCACATTATTAAAAAGCCATACTCTCTCTCTCTCTCTTCAGTGTTTAAATACTTTATTTGTCTTTCTCTCCAAATTTTTCCGCCCTTTTTTCGTTGGAAGATTTTTGTGCTGATTGTGCATTAAAACACTGCTCTGTTTAGGCTCCAACATAATTCCAAATCCAGTTGAGGTGTTTCCAGTGTTTGTTCAAAGCCTCAAACAAATCCCCTGGAAGTTCCAGCTTTCTCTTAAATCACAGCAGAGACAACAAAGACAAATGTTTCTGCACATGGCCGGCTGGAGACGGGAAGAAGCTTAGACTGACAAAATATATCGTTCATGCTTGGACGACCAGACCAGAGCCCACCGGAAAAGAATACCATTGTATATGTAATGTAAAAAAAAGCATCTGAATAATTTTCTGTGTAACCTCTATGTTTCCAGTTGTTCTGTCAGTTTGATAAAGAGAGTTCAAATTAGACTAAACTAAAGAGGGACATATATATAGCCTACTGGGTGTGTTGGAGTGGCCAAACACTATGTATAATGACAAGTCATTTTTGCTAATACCACTGGGGGGCAGCAGATTTCAAATGTCCGAAATACATTCATTAATTTTCACCCTCTTATTGTTACCAGGTATCAAGGGGCCAAATCACACTGTTCCATACTGTCAGCCTATGGGTGATGAGCCCACTGGATGTTATGTGGGATGGGATGGTGCTATGCTCAGAGCCAGTGGTGGGCCGACGGGGCCAGCAAAGCCTTCTCTGCTGCCCTAAACTTTCTCAGAAAAACACATTTATAATTAAAAAATAAATTATTTTTGGGGCATGGGGCAGTGGTCTCTGGTTCTAATCCCCCTACTGCCAAGTTACCGCTGAGGTGCCCTGAGCATGGTATCGTCCCTACACACTGCTCCCCGGGCGCTCATTAGCTGCTCACTGCTCACTTTGATGATGGGTTAAATGCAGAGGCCAAATTTTGTTGTGCGCTTTGGCGTGAATCACAATGTCACAATGACAAAAAAAGGATTCTTTCTTCTTCTTTCTTCTAAAACTAGTTATTTATATTTAAAAAGTTGGATAAAACCGTTTTATTTAATCATGTTTCAGCTAGCTGGTGTTCCGTGAAATCTGAAATCCTAAATTTCCCTACAGATACACCTGAGGCATTAGGAAAGTTCTATCTATCAATCTATTAATCTGTTTATCTATCTTAACTAACTAACTAACTATCTGCCTCAGCCTTCAGAATCAAAAGTGAAGGCTCTGCCCACAGTAAGTGAATGAACCCAGCTGGTTCATTTTACAGTGCTCAGACCAATCATCTCGCAAGATTGTGACCTCAGGGACTTCTATCTGGCCCTAAATAGAAGGAAACACATACGTGTACCATGGTTGAATGAACTTTCCAGGGAGTCTTGTTTGATTTTCCTTAACTTAAAACAGAACTGTGAAGAACAATTGACACATTTGGGACTGCACTCATCTAATCTCCATATAAACCTAAACATTAAGAATCACCTTTGTCAAACATCGTGTTGTAAGCTTTCACACTTTGACTACCTGTGGGACAAAGGTTCCGGTTAAAAGGATTTTTTATAAGACGCTACGCCGGGCCGTCAAACCCCCAGAACCTAGTGGGGACTGAACAAATCGTCAACCTCTTGGCCACTGGCACAGTTAAATGTCAAAAATACTCACAATAATTGATTTTAGATGCTCAGTAAACGAAGTGTTGCTTGATGAGCCTATATTAATGCTGATATAATGTATATGTGTTGATTCTCAATTTCATGGCAATTATTGCAGGGTTAAGAATCCAGGATGTGGTTTCTCCAGGAATTGAACCCAAGATTCTCCACTCATTGCTTCCAAGGCTAACTGCTACACTACAGAACAGAGATGTAGCTTTGGTTGCAGGAAATACAGTGAAATGTAACCGAACACTCATTTGGTGCAACTGTGGCTCAGTGGGTGGAATTGCTGAAGGTGGTCTGAAATACCACATGTTCCTGTTCTAGATACTCACAGTGGTCAGTACTAATACCCCAGGTTCTACTCTCAACTTTAATGTTCAGAAAGATTTTAGGAAAGTATTTTTTCTGCACTATAGTTGTGAGACCTCAAACTAAAATATGAATTCCCAAGGAACCTGTGGTTTAATAAGTCAGACTGTATGTGTAGATTTTCCAATGAACAACAAAATGGAAAATGGATAAAGGAATACAAAAACAAAATGCTCCAGAAAATTGAGCGCATAGACAGGTAGATGGATCATTATTACTCCCTCAGGAGTATCCTTCAGAAAATTCAGGAATTTCCAGACATGCAGAGAAATATGTCCGTTTGATTTCATGAGTTCACCTTTAAAATGAAGTTGACAACAGATGGAGCGATGTGTTGAAGTTGAAGTTTATTTGTCATTGTAACAAGTTACCTGTTCTCATTGGTTTAGATTGATGATGTCATTACAATGTCTCCTGAATCCAGTGGAACTGTGTAATCAACCCACCTCCATCAAATCCATTTGGAGAATGACTTAGTACAAAAGACCTGATGCATAAAAATGCAGATAAATGAGGTGGATTTCTGTAATGTAGCCCACAAAATCAAGACTGGCTGAAAAAAAGTTTGATATAATACTGAGTTTGAGGTTTTTTGTTAGTTTTAAGGATTATATTCTGAAGGGAACCTGTCTATTTTTCCACTTTTCCAGTAAACAAGTAAATATACTGCAGTATATTGTTTATACTTTGATGAATAAACACCTTGATATTCTCTCAGTGGGTCTTTCACGCTTGTAAAATCCACAGTCACCTCATCCATTCTTGGTAGAGGCCGTGCAGCAGATGGAAACACTACACACAGCTGATTAATGGCTGTTTTTCAGATCCATCAAGTGTTGAGAGTCTGGAAAGAAATATTAAATATGTATTTGATATAAGACATGTTTTCAAATGTGAGCTTTAAGAATGACAGATCCTTCAGAGGTTATGCACCAGCCGTATAACAGCAGTGGCTAGCATGACCAAAAGATGGATTTAGAAAAAAAAAAACATGTTTAACATGCAACCTTAATACGGCCTGCTGGAGATAGAAATATCGTGTTGCAAAAAAAGAGAGTTTAATGATTTCTGCCTTAGCCACTAGGGGGACAGGAACACTGGCTACAATAAGTTGCCCATCAACACCTGTTGACAGGCCCGTCTCACTCACTATTTCATTTTCAGCACCTGTTCAATGCAGATCCTTGACTGAGTTACATTCTGAGGTCAGACCATAAGAAGTAGACATCTGTGTCTACACAATGGACAGGTTTCCATTTGTTTTATTTTGTTAATTTATCTTTTAATTTTTGGGAATTTGCTTTCGTTCTTTAAAGCTCCAAGGCCATCCTTGACTTCCAGCAAGATTCCATTCATATTATGTGTGACATCCTATTATTTGTCTCCGGAATAACTATAAGCCAAAACTCACATACTGTACACATTTATGCTAAGACAATGGAGCTGACTGATCTAGAAAAACTGAAGGTTAAGGATATTGTAAGTCCAAGACCTCCTTCATATCCATTTGCTGAAGTTCATTCATTCATTTTTGTCTTCTTATCTATTGTTAACTTGCAGGCTCAACAGTCTCCACAACTGCCACCCAAATAACACCGCACCACAAGCGAGCCTTCCTGTGGGTGGGGAGTCCACTGGAGGTTAGTAGATCGGGACAGTGTTATGGTCCGAGCAGCTCAGTGGCAACCTGGCAGCTGGTGGATTTCCTAGACTATAAATCTGGTGGCCCAGTGGTTTAGAAACTGGACTGGGGAAGGGAGGGTTTCATGTTCGAATCCAACTGGCAGGTTACGAGTCATGTCCACGGAGCATGGCGCTGTACCCACTCACTGCCCCCGGGTGCTCAAAGCTGCTTTGGTGATTGGTTAAACACAGACGTCACATTTCGTTGTGTGCAATGATGTGAATCACAATGTCACAACGACAAGGAGTTTGTTTTTCTTTCCATCTGCTGCTCTTCTACTACTGAAAATGTACACACTTAGTCTTTTCCCAAAGAAAAGGGAACTAGAGGGAGTCGCTAGAGGGAACTGGTGCAATTCATACTCCAGAAATATGATATAATTTATACATCCATCCATCCATTCTCATCCACTTAACCGTTGCACGGTTGTGGGGGCAACAGTCTCCACAATTACCACGCAAAATCACAACGTACCAGGGCAGTGGCCTAGTGGTTAAGAAAGACTTGGGTCCGCAAGGTCCCTGGTTCAAATCTCCCCTCCGCCAAGTTACCGCTGAGGTGCCCTGAGCATGGTATCATCCCTACACACTGCTCCCTGGGCGCTCATTAGCTGCCCACTGCTCACTTTGATGATGGGTTAAATGCAGAGGCCAAATTTTGTTGTGCGCTGTGGTGTGAATCACAACGTCACAATGACAAAAAGAGGATTATAATCTTAATCTTTAATCTTAATCATATATTACTGCAGAGGGTGAGCCCACTGGAAGCTAACTGCCCTGACTAGGATTCAAACTAGTTTAGCCAGTTATATATTATGGGTATATATATATCATTATAAAGTACTGGTTGTAAATAATGTTGGTTGTTTTCACTACATCTCTTGGAGCCAGTTAAAACCAAAAGATTTACTGTAAAATAGGATTCTCTCTGCTGTGAGCGAGCCGTGGGCCTGAGGTTTATCAGAGGAGGTCGATGTGCCGTTGCCAAGCTGACTGTCAGATTAGCAAATGGCAAAAATCAGCCAGACTGTAATTTCATCTGTCAAATCTGGCAAGACCTAATCTCAGCTACTACTGAGATAATAATAAAAAGTAATGACAATACTCCCAGAAGCTCTATAATCCAGCACTTGTAAAATCACTATCAGTGACAGTAGGTAATAAATACAGCTGTTGTTAACATGGCGTCTGCAGGATGATGTCATTGACAGAGTGGAGCTGCTTCACAGGCCTGCTGCAGAGTTGTGGTTTTAATAATGTGAAAAATTGGAAGTTTATACAGATTTCAAGTGTAAGTGACTGGTGTGTCATAAATCTTTCAGCCTTATCAACATTCACATGAACGTTCAAAGAACAAACATAGCGGTGGGCTGTTATTTGTGGGCCAACAGATGCCGTTCAACCATGAGGTCTGATTTGATGGCGTTTTGAAAAGTGGTCATGGTCAGGGGTTTGAAGGCCGCAGCCACTCTGGTCTCTGCCTTTCCAGTTCTCAGAGATCCCTCTCTTTTCTCTGCCCATATGTTGTGAATTAAATCGTAGTCTCCTCCTGGTGGACGTGGTCCAGGCAAAGTTTTCATTCATTCCCTGCTGAGATAGTTGAGTGGAAAGTCTATGTCTAGTTAGGCTGTAAAAATGCTGAAGGAGTGAACCTGGCTGCTGGAGATCAGAGACAGAAGTGGTCAACAGCAGTGATGTCCTGTCCTACGCCCTAGTTAATACCACAAAGAAATGCACTAATAAAACTGGAAGACTCTTTGCCTCCTTTACTTCACTGCTTCCTCCTAGGTTCCTCTCCACATCACCATTTATTGGAACCTATTTATTTACTTGTTGGCTGTGACAGACGTTTCCTGCTACCTGTTGCTTTTGTTACCAATTACTGCCCCAATTTGTAGGCCACTGGGGTTATGTAAGATGGGGTGTCCTTGCTGACATGGTGACAGCTTTATGACCTTGTAGTGAGAGGCACAAAAGAGAAGGTGACAGACTGTTTGGAGTCGTAAACCTTGTCCAGCACATTTAGGTCCTGCCCAAAACCAAGGTCTTGGCAAACAAATGCACTAACTAAAAATGTATGTGTCAAGGTCGGGGTGGTAGATAGTAGTCCTTGAGAAAAAATGGGAACAACCGTATTAGAGCACACTGGAAACAAAAGAATGGAGCATATATTATCCAACCAGAGAAAGCGTTGTGGTTGAGGTGAGCTGGATCTTTTCTAATCAGCAATATACTTCTCCCCCTTTGTTTATATTATCCCAATTAATTCCAGGTACCGTAATATCTGGACTATAAGCCGCACCTGACTATAAGCCCCATGTGCCACATTCTTTTTGCATTTTCCACGATGAGGTTCAGTTTATGCTAATTTTATTCATGTACAAAGCACGTTACCATACGTTATACTTCTTCTTCTTCTATGATGTTTATTGGCGGTTGTGACTTGCGTCTTCCTCGACACCACCTGTCTCACTCTTACCTTTTCTGCTCGAGCAGTTCGAAAAAATGCATACATTACCTGCATCTATTCGTAAACTGCTGGGTTGAAATTGTGTGACAAAAGTTGCGGCTAATAGTCCAAAAATTACGGTAAACATGATCACAATTAATTGTTCCTAATTGACAGCAACGTGGTAAAACATCAGATTACAATTTTTTCACAACATCTACTTGTGCACATGAAACCCATTTAATCCTGTAAGTATTCAGACGAATACACCCCCACACTTTTATTACTACCACTTAATGATTACGACACTGGTATGGTTTGCATTTTCAGATATTTAGAAATCATTGAATCTCTGTGTGTAAAACATCATTTTAGAATTTATGGTGCCCTTGAGCAAAACCCACCACCCCCACTGTCTCCCACTGCTCAAGGCATAAATGCAACCAGCGGGAGGTTTGCAGTTCCCTCAGACACAATAAAGTGAGAAGTAACACCTCGACACCAAGCTGAAATTTATATCATCTATTAGCTGCATGACATAGTGATAAGGAATATTTATGTCAAACTGTGTCGCAGATGTTTTTAATGTCCACTGGCTGAAATGCTGAAACGTCCTGTAAAATGTTGATTCAATCCTGTGATTTACAGAGCTTAACTGATACACTCACATCTTATTCAGTCAACTCTTTACTTTCCTTTATTCAGATGTCGTCTGCTCATTTCTCAGATGTACGAGTCACCTTAAAATCCAGACCCACATAAAACAGAAGGGAAACAACAGCAAGAATGAGGAGATCTGCTAATTTGCAGACAATCCCTGATGTTTCTTTCACTGTTTCCCTCCATGGCTCCAGTACTGAGTCTTCACTGAAAGCAGTTCTGTAATTCCATATCTGAATCTGATGGTGAACCACAGAGCAGAAACTATCTGTGCGTGTCTGCATTTCTCCACTTACATGATGGTTTCTTGATGTCTACACGGCCATGTGGCAACACTTAGGGAACATTTTCCACTGGTGCGAGAAAATGTAATGCGTTTCTTTCTTTCCACTTCATGGAGTTGAAGGCACTGAGGTTGACCAGCCAGAACACAGGCCTGGACCTGTGATTTGTTGTTTACAGAGATGCTGTAATAGTAGGATGCCAGTAAAATCAAAGTACTTCTAAATAATCCAACAGGATTTCTGTACTCTTTGAATCAAGTGTACGTAACCATAAATAGAATTTACCAGCATTAGGAGGTTTTGTTTAGTTACTGAGGTCCTTCATTTGTTGTGAATTCTTTGTCTATTATTGAGTGATTATTTTATTTTTATTTATCATTTTTAGAACTATATTAATCCCTATATCCCTATAGTATCCTTCAGGAAATAATGCCTCTACATTCAACCCACCACAGTAGTGAGCAGTGGGCTGCTGGCTCAGCCCTTGGCAGTAGGGGGATTCAAACCGGGGGCCTTACGGACCCAAGTCTGCTTTCTTAACCATTAGGCCATTAACTGCCCCATTATTTGATTCTTGGTAAATAAATACTCATTCATTCATTCATCTTCTTCTGCTTGTCCGTTGCCACAGCTGGCACCACCCCTGTGATGTGGGTTGGACGGTGCTATGCTCAGAGCAACTCAGTGGCAACCTGGCAGCTGGTGGATTTGAACAAGGGACCTTGCGGACCCAAATCCGCTTCCTTAACCACAAGGCCACCACTGCCACACAGTAAATAAATAATGTGTGTGGTAAATATAATGAGTTTGTTTAACTCATGTTATGTGGTCATGTGATCGGTAAAAAAAATGAAAAACAATGTTAAGTTCCTCGATTTGGAAGTAAGGATGTTGGCTAAAAAAATTGAGCTTTTTGATTATTAGTTCTGATGTTGCTACCAACCGACTATTTCCAAACTGTCTCTACTGCCCAATGGTGTGAATGCATTAAATTTCTATTATGACACAAATACGCAAGTGTCTATGATGACGCAAATGTTGCGTTCATGGGTTTTGTGTGTAAAATACTAACACATGACCTTGGTGGGTTAACGTGGTTATTCCTAATTGAAGATGGACCCTGGATAAGGATCTAATTTAAATGCACTTAAAATGTTTATATGAAGAGATCCATTCAGGGCCATTCACACTCACGCTCAGATTTATCGTGAATGTGGTGTTTGCGAATCTGTATTTCATCAGAACTGCCTACACACAAATCAAAGAGACCAAAGTAAAATTGTTCTGGGGAGATGATGCCTGAAATGTTGACCAAATTGCCGTGCTTGATGGGTGAATTGTATTGTGTGTAACAGATTTTTCACATAAACACCTTCATTGAAAAGGTTACTGCTGCATGGGGACCACAGATTTGGCCTAGAACAAGTGAGTCCAAAAGACATTTGGACTCAGAGTTTGGAGCCAGTGTTGATTATAATTAGTAACTCTAATTTCACTGGAAGCCTGCACTCCTCCGTGACGGTGAAATACATTAGACCTTGTTACATATCTATTTCCTTGAATGTTGACTCGTTGATCCTGTCTCGAAACCAATGTTAATTTAAAATAAAAGTGTTGTTGAGTTGCAGAGCCAATACATTCATTCAATCATCTGTATCTGCTTTTGCGTTGCCAGGTCTCGGGGGCAGCTGCAACCACCAAAATAACATTGCACCATGTTTAGAGCGTGGGTGATGAGTACATTGGAAGTTATATGGGTTGTTTTGCTGCACTTTGACCAAAAAATACAATAAACTTTGAAATAAACATAATTTATCTGCATTCTTCCAAATGTCCCACTTTGCTAAAATGTAGACTTTAATCCACAACATTGTACTTGAATGTGCCGCTAACCAGCCCCCGCCCCCCACTCCTCCTTCCTTCCTGACACTTTTTACCCTGCAATCAGAACTCACCATGTCCACCTGCTGCCTGTGCTTCCTCAGCAGTCAGATTCTCTGTCACGTCAGCAGCCTCATGTCATGCACCTGTCGTGATGTGACCTGCTACACCTGTTGCACCACCCATTCCCTCCTCTGGGTGAATAAAAGCCTTCACTTCAGTGCTGCTCTGTTTAGTTTTTACTCCTGTTGTTCTGGGGTCACTCTCTGTCTCCTGAGTCATCAATGTTTTCTGCTCAGATTCTGTTTTTGGATTTTGAATTTCTGTTTACTGTCACCTGTTCACCTTAACACTCATTGCGGTCACTTTCTGTTTTTATGTTATGGTCTTTCTTTATGTTTTCATGTCATTCGCTTAAGACACCTGAACAAAATACGAATAATGAAATGCAGCAGAACCAAATAAGGGGAAAAAATACATTACACTACATCCTTATACGCTTGATTGTTGTTCAAAACCCAAATGTTTGCATTTTCCTCAAAAGCTGAAAAAGCAGAATAATTAAAAAAGTAATGAAGTTGTTTTTGTAAAACCACACACAAACCTAAATAATTAAATTCATGGGGTCCGTGGTTTATGTTGTCTTCAAAAGGCAGCATTTTGCTGTTGCCACACCTGTAGCATTTTAATTTATTGAGAAGGTCCCAACCACCTCTATTGTTGTCCGCTTATCCAGGTCTTAGGGGCAAGGGTCCGCCACCCAAACATTTGTTTTCAATTCAATGGGTGTAGATAAGACCATGTGTAAAGTGGTGACGTGAATATAATAGGGAGGGAAGATTTAGGATCATTAGAAGACCTTGCAAACGCAGCAATTAGATGGGAGCGTGTTTACAGAGATTGTCATGATTTGCTTCTCAGCCAGTTTCGATTGTCAAGGCCAGTGTTGCTTCACCTCTGTACTGAGCACAGTGAGGAGTCTGGGTTTTCTCACAAAAGATGCCTACCAGTGTCTTAGTGAACCCTTGGCCATGCCTGCTGTGCAGGACAGAATTATTCAGATCTCATCCAGTTACTTCAAATTCCCCTTCAGTGCTGTTGAACAGGTCAACATTTAAGTGCAGTTTGCAGCAGTAGACGTTTGCCTTAATGTAATCGAAGGTATTGATTGCACACATATTGCTATAAAAGCACCATGGCATGAGGAATTTGTTTTTGTGAAACGGAAACATTTCCACTCACTCAATGTGCAAATGAACCTGATGCAGATCGTGCATCGCTGATCCTGTGCCACTGTAGGGCTAAGTAGGACGCCTCGCAAAAATGTTCACCGCAGCTAATTTACACTTTGATGCAATGTTATTGAAATGACAAGAGCAGTGATTTATAACCTTGTTGGAGCTATTGAACCCCACCAGTTTCATGTTCGCATTCACCAAACCCTACCTTAGTAGGGTGACTTGGTGTGTCTTGACCTCCGCGGCAGAGGCTCCACCAAACCCCTGAGACCGACCCACTGAACCCCTAGGGTTTGATTGAAACCAGGTTAAGAACCACTGGACTTAAGTCTTAATGTTTGTTTAGATATGTTGTGAAAATGAGGGATTCTTTAAAAAGAACCCAGTTATTAGGGTGAGTGCACGCAAATCATAGTGACAAGTGAAACCACTGACAGGGATGAGTGAAAAGACTGCTGTGAAAAGACTGTAAACGGAAAGGTTAACGTGGAGTCTGACGTTGAAGCCGCTGAAGGGGGGTTGAAAGAAGTCCTTTGTTGTCCCCTTGTGTCCACTATTCTTTTGCATTACCGTGTGCTCAAAGGTAGGTGTTAGACACAATCAGCAGCAATTTTGTAATGCGGCCAATATACGTTGTGTATCACACTCTGCGTTCAATCTGACTCCAGGGGACCTTGGCTACCCCCTAAAGACGTGGTTTATGACCATTGTCATTGACCCCACCATTGTACAAGAGGAAAGGTACAATGAGCTCCATTCCCTTACCTGGGCAGTGGTAAAGAGAGCATTTGATATGTTGAAGGCAAACCTGGGAAATCAGGACAGGTTTGGAGGGGTTGTGTTGTACATTTCTTAAAAGTTTGTCGCGTTATGTTGGCCTGTGGGTACCACTGCCAGGAGAACATCCCTCCACCAGAGGATTTGGATGCTAGACTTAAAAACTACCATGTACTGAAGGAGACCATAGTGGCCCGGCAGCGTGTAATTGAAAACATGTTAAAAGGCACGGACACAATTCAAGTTTTTCTTTTATTCGTCACAAATCAACCATAGAGTTGACTTAGCAGCTACCCTGTAGGTCCAGCATGACATGGATGAGGACATGAATCAGACGGACGGACCACCGCACTTGTCATGGGGAAGAGGCTAGGGTCGGCGGCCATGGAGGAGATACTTGGGCCAGTGGAGTCTGTGCTGTCTCATCTGGTTCATCATCTACTGCCAACAAAATATTACCCAATTACAGTCGCATCGATGTTGTACATCACTTCAACTTAACCCAGGAGTTGCGCTTATTGTGTACAGTTTGATTTGCGCCCAGATATCTTTTCGTTTACCTTAGGCATGACCAAGTGTCCTTCATTGGCTCCCTTCACAATGGACAATGCTATGGACAATTAGCTACGCCCTATTAGACAATGCTATGTCTAATAGGGCGGTCACTCTGTCATCAAAATCTGGCAGCTCTGCATTTACTTTGCTTGTCTTGGTGACGCTTTGGTGATGTCATTGTTCTTTTGCATGCACAGCGTCTGATCCAGGCCCTATTTAGAGTCATCAGTATGAACTGTATATTGGGACATGGTGTACCTCTGCACAGTCTGCACTCGATTCCACCATGACCTCATAACCAATGAAACCGCTTGGATTCCTGCGCTCCACACATTGATACTATTGAAATTTTTGGTGTTTTCATCTTTGTGAGGTTGCACCTTTTCACATACATACATGAGGCCTTAGGTCCTGGCGCCAAGTGCACTGATGGACAACACATGATTGATGAGCTGGGGAGTAACTCTGGATTAGAGGAGAGTCCAGCCTCCCTCCAGAACTTGGGTCCCAGAACCCTCATTTGCATAGAGGCAAGCTTGACTATCTCTAGCCGGAATCACCCAACCTCCTGCACAAGCTCTGGCTGTCTTCTCCACAGCAAGGTAGCATCCCATTCATCACTAGCCAGAATGGTCGGCCATGGATTGGTGGCTGCCATGGATTGTTCCAACGGCGACCCCATCATAATCACCACTCAAATCGCAAGCCACCATTTCCTTGTGGACCTTCCTGCAGTTGGTGGACACACTGGGAGGTGAGCTTTTTCAGAAGATAGCTAATGGAGCTTCTACCAGCTCCTGGTAAAATGTATGCATCATTGTTAACAACCTGGTCAAAGAATACAAACTAAGAAAGCCTGTTATAGCTGCCAAAATGTAGTATGGAGGGCAAATGGATGGCTTTTATCACTGCTGTTTCCTTTAGACCACGGATTACTAGAGCAGCTCACTGACCATCAGCACCACAGACAGCCTCCCCGATGTCCTCAGTAAATTCTGCACCCGCTTCAGGACCTCAGCAGCCACACAGAGATCGCTCACAAATATCTCAATCCCAACAGCCCTCTCCTGCCCCATGGTTGTCTCATCAGCCCAGGTAAACAAAGCCCTGATGACAATCAACCCCTACAAGGCTGTAGGACCAGACAGCATTCCTGGAACAGGACTGCAGGCCTGCAGTCTGTCAGGATAAGAAACAGGACTTGCTAGCATCTCTATAAACATTGGCACACCTCAGGGACGGTCCTCAGTCCCATCCTGTACAACCCTGTTAACCTAAAACTGTGTGCTCTCCCATAAAGACGTTGACCTGAAGTTAGTGGATGGCACTGTGACGAGAGGACACATTACAAGTGGCAATGGAACAACTTAGAGGAGCAAGGTGAACACGCTGTTGACATGATAGAAGGACAAAAATCTCACTCCCAACACGAAAAAGTCCATGGAGATGATATTGAACTTGAGGAGGGAGAGTCACCCTAACCAGACAGTGCATATCAGTCGCCAGGAAGTGGAGAGGATGAGCAGTTTTGAATATGTGGGGATCCACATCAGTGAGGACCTTTTCTGCTCATCGAATACTACAAAACTGGTGAAGAAATCTCAACAATGGCTGTACGTATTTAGGAGGGTGAGGAAACTTGGATGCTGTCAATGTGTTACCTGTGAACGGTGGGAAGGATTGAAAACAGAGTTCAAGGGTGCTGGTGTCCACTCTCCTGCTTGACCTCAGCGTTACTTTTTGTATACAGTTTAAGTCATTTGTTCCCATGAATATGATTCTGCCCCCCCCCCCCCCCCTTCCCCCCCCCCCCCCCCCCCCCCCCCCCCCCCCTTCCCCTCTTCACT